>NDFZ01004943.1:199209-221457 GCA_002192655.3 Mamestra configurata | reverse complement strand
TTTGGAGACGAATTAGGAAGATCATTTTTGGAGACGAATTAGGAAGATCATTTTTGGAGACGATTAGACAGATCTTTTTGGAGACGAATTAGGAAAATCATTTTTGGAGACGAATTAGGAAGATCATTTTTGGAGACGAATTAGGAAGATCATTTTTGGAGACGAATTAGGAAGATCGTTTTTGAAACGTTCCATCAGATGCCGACAAACTGCTTTGCAGTTTGGCAGATGCTATTTTAGGCTTAAAAATTGTAACACAAATTAGATAAAATAAAATAATATAAAAAAAGATCAGAGGCTCTAGACAAGTGACATTGTGACATTCTGTCAGCTGTAGCGTAGCGAAGGCTATTGTCAAAACGTCAAAAAATATGAGATTAACACACGCTGTCGAAATGTCACGATATCAACCTCTTATATTTTGGAATTAAGACAATTGCCATCGATCGCTCCTTATAATCTATCACTGAAATTCCCGTCAAAATCAGTCCTGCCATTTCAGAGATTAGCCGAAACAAATAGTCAGACCGACAGACAGACGGTTAACAAATTGTGTTTTTCGTTATAGGTATCATATAAACTCAAATGCATTTAGTAAGAACCTGTTGTTTTGACGTTGCAAACAGTGACTTCAGTTTTAATTATTTCTATACATTACGAATTATATGAAGTACGAATGCGGCCCTGTACGCGCACGCACGTGCTGCGCGCGCACTGACGTAGGCACACGCGATAAACGCGTGCGCTCGAGTAACTTACCGAGGCTCTTATGAGAAGAAGCGGCTTCTGCTATTTTAATATATTCTCCAATTTTATGGTACGAACTTTAAAGTGGGTTGTACTTAAAATTGTTTTGAATTGCGTCCACGAGTAGAAACTGAAAGTCATAATGATAGCATCTTGTCTGGAGAGTACTTCGTTTATTCACTTTAATTAAGTTAAACGTTTCCCCGCGGCTTTACATGCGTTACAGTAGATTATAACCGTCTACAAGGTCCCGTCTATCTCTGTACCAAAATCAGTTTCGTATTTATAACTAGCTTTTGCCCGCGATTTCGTACGCGCATATAATTTTTCCCGTTCCCGTAGGAATTTGACGTTTCCGTATAGCCTTCCTCATGAATAAAGCCTATCATATACAAAAACAATTTACAAATCCAACTGGTAGTTCCAGAGATTACCGCATTTAAACACACAAACAAACAAGTTTGTTGGAATAAGGATAGTAGCACACCGGTATCGGTAGCAATACGAGGCCTGTACAGTTTTCTGAATCAAGCCCTTGGTCCAGCCGTCTAACGACATCCTCTCTAAAGTTATGGTTCGTAGCTATTAAGCCATTGGCTGACATGAGTATCAGTAAAATGATCGCTGAGTTCACATCCCACCTGGTGAGCCAAGTCAAGAAACTTAATTTATTTTTACTATTGCAGCTGTGATGTAGTCGACGATGGAGCACAATTGTATAGATACAACCTAGTAGTATTTGCTTGTTTTTCTCGGTTTTCACGAGGTTCTTGACAAGTACTTATTTTAGGAAAATGCAAATTGCGTCATCATCCTTTATCATCATAATCATACGCAATGTTTATCTTGTGGGTTACCATGCACTTCTGAAGTCGAAGTTATGACCAAGTTTAACACCTAACAAGGAAATAAGTTGAACGAAAACAAATAAACGCAATTAGTTCGATGACAATTTAAATTTCATGTTAAAACTTGAATTTTAAATTCAATCTATCTGTCTAGCCGGCTCCAGGTTCGGTTTACCGAATGCAGCTCAGCACCATGATTATAAATGGAGCTACAGCCTATTATTTTGACCTCCACAACCAAGTTACTGGGTAATGACTGGTGATCTGTATGGTGTCGGACGTAAAAGAATAGCAACATCCTATCACTTAACGTGGGTGTCTTAAGAGGCGACTAAGAGATTCAACAGAGAATAGGCAGCAGCATTCTCTGTTCATTCCAACAGCTACAGTACGGTCGCCAACCCAGCTGCGAAGTATGGCGATTATGGCAACCAATCCCCCATTTGGGGGAGGCCTATGTCCAGCAGTGGACGTCTTTGGGCTGATATGATGATATTATTACTGGTGTCAGATTTTCTTGCTTCTGACAATCCGTAACAACTGACTGAAATATTAAATGGCAGCCGAGAACAACGGCTTAACATGCTTTCGTAGGCACGGTCTCCGTCAGTTATGAATGGTCATCCACGAATCAACCTCGGCAAGCACTTCTTAACCTGGAAGACCGAACCGCGCAGCTGCAATATCGAACATAACTAAAGTAAGATCGAGAGCAAAAAAAAACAAAATAACAAAAACAGCGTTTAATTTGTTTGCTAGTGTTTTTCGGTTTTCACTAGTTTTATGTAAGTTCCTAATACGTAGTTTGTTATCATCCTGCGTAATCTAGAGAACACAAGTGGTTCTTATTAACTTACGCCTACGGTTGAAACTCTTCTAGGCTATTTTTAGTAACAACTAGTGTCATAACATTATTTAGGAATAGTACATAGTTGATTTCATTGAATGACGTTTGAATTCTATAGACGGAGAAAACAGCAAATAAATGTCGAGTCCTCATATGAACTTCATTGGGACGATGCTTAAGGGTCTTCATTGAAGACCTTAAAGCGACAAGCGACGTTCTAATACAAAACGATGATCGCGCGAATAAGCGATCGTCGCGATCTTTTGTTCGGCAAACCCGAACGTGTCGATGGAAGGCGCCTTCCGGTTTTGCCGAAGAAATCGCGTCGCTCGCATGTTTGCGCGATCATTGCTTTACATAAGGACAACGCCTCAAGATCTTAAATAGTAGATGAACTTGCTAAGTTTCTAGTGAATAAATTAAAACTAATCTTACCTGCCTAACTTATCTATCTATAAGTAACGGCTCGACCAATTTCGTTAATTCTTTTTTTCTTCTGTTTGTGAGAAGGTTCTTATGAAAGAAAATTTTGAAAAACATTAACATCCGGGCGAAGCCGGGGCGGTCTACGAGTAATATTATAAATGCGAAATTTTAGATGGATGGATGTATGTTTGTTACTCAATCAAACGGCTGAACAGATCTCCATGAAATATGGCACAGAGATGAATTATAGTTTGGAATAACACACAGGCTACTTTTTATCCCGAGAGTACGTTGCTTTAGGATAATTTTCGACATTCACGCGGGTGTTTCTGCGGGTTATAGCTAGTGTATTATAAAAGCGAGAGTGAGTGTGTTCGTTTGATATATCTGCGCGACTTAACAGCTAAACCGATTTGGATGAAACATGATGATGCACAAGGCATAATGTCCCGGAGTAGGACATAGGGTAAGTACTTTTCATGCCGAGAGTACGTTTTCATTGCGATAATTTTCCTCTTTCACTCTACTAAACTAGTTGACTAATAAATGGAAACGTTCTCCGTACTTACCAAACAGTTGAAGTCTCCGCCACGCATGTAGGTACGCCCCAAAAAGATAAAATAATTAATGTAGTTAGTAAACTGTCACCACCGAGTTTAAATAGAAAATAAGTAGTTTAACCGCCTTAATAAATAGTAGGTACCTACGTACATGTGTAACTTTATTTTGTAATAATTCAGGTAAAAAGGTTCTAAAAAATAGTTGTTTAGGTTTATTTCCAAAATAGAAGTAGTAACTAAGTTACAACAGAGCATTTTCAAAGAAATTTTGAAACGGTTGGTTGACACTTCCCGTGACCCAAGAGCTGGCTTTTACTTTGGCCAGAGGCTAAGCATTGCCATTCAACGTGGCAATGCCGCCAGTTTCTACATACATTACCAACCGACAGCGTTGAGGACGAATTTTATACTTTATTTTAGTTTGTAATAAGACGTGCGTTTTATAACGTATAAACTCATTTTGTCTAATTTCTTTTTATTATAGTTCATAAGATATAATCAACGTGAGTATACCAACTGTTGATATAATTTCTTTACATATAACTTTTATTTCTTCTAAAACTTGTTTAGTATAACGTTGTTTTATATAACGTTTATGTAATCGAAAATCATTTGGTCTAACGTTTAATATATATAAAAAACGTCATTATGGTTAACACCCCGACTCTGATAGGTTAGGTTAGAAGGCTAAAAACCACCCAGAAATTTCGTCGAACGTCGAACTATCTTAGCGCAGGTGGCGGTGGTAATCAGTTACTAGTAATGTTTTTATATCTTTTGAGTGGTATGTCAAACAATTTTATTTTTTTGGCTAACAAAGCTATTTTGGGTTGGGTTGTATTCAAATGACTCCTCATTTATCAATTAACCCGACCAGAAAAAAAAAAAGGAAAATGTCTAAGCTAAGACGAGATGCGCAGCGTTACGTTACGTCTCGGTGTGAGGTGACCCTTACAAGACTTTATCCTTCAAGTCTACTAGTGGAAGTCATAAATCGGGAGATATTACAACACTGCAATATTTAATATCTATTGCTTTCTTACTCAACCCTATAACATAACTACCGGATTAACTACGAAGATACTAATTACAATGATAAATAGATTAATTTCTTATCTATACAGCAATACATTTTATCTATAGGACTGATAAGCATTTGAAATCATTCTTGTAATATTTACAAAGTATGTAGTGGATAAGATAAGAATTGTCATTTGAATACTCATCAATTATATTAATCACATTCATCACAAAGTTATTTTTCAAGGATATGTAGATTATTGCCATTAGTGTGACTTAGAGTTCTGTATGGTGTTGGACGTAAAATAATAGCACCACCTCATCACTTCCCGTGGGTGTCGTAAGAGGCGACTAAGCCAGGCTTGCGGAATTTGTTCGAAGGAGTCACCGCGGCCCTGGAACGCAAACCGCTTTAGAAGCAACATGGATGGGTTTTAGTCAGTAAGAGTCTGACACGCCCTTCCGCTCCACCCAGAGCGGAAGAAGTCATTTGATGATTTTCCAACCATAAAAAAGAGGCGACTAAAGGACTCATCAGAGAATGGGCAGCAGCATTATCTGTGCTTCTGGGCATTGCAACAACTACACTGCGACACCACCAACCCGCCTGCCAAGCGTGGTGATTATACCAAGCCTCTCCTCGCCCTTGGGGGAGGCCTATGTCCAGCAGTGGACGTCTTTCGGCTGATATGATGATGATGATTACAATCAAATTTAGCCAGTAAGGTTTAAAACCCACGTTAAACGGCTGAACCTATTGTCAACAAACGAACTTAAATCCAGACTCCGTTATTGAGTTTATCCGTCTGGAATTTCTCAGTAGCAGCTTTATTTGGCTACTTGTGTTTTTAGATTTTTAAAAATATATAGAAAAAAAAAGAAATGCTTTTTGTCAACACAAAAATATAAGTATGTAGTTTCACGTTCATTCCACGTTCGTTTCCCGCCATAGCGTGATTCCATCATGTTTGCCACAGACAATAAAAACAGGCAAACATAATAAAAGAATAATAAAACGTTGTCTACGCTAAATGCTAATCACAAACCACAGAATAGAATACTGAGCTGATGCTGTTCTGAATCATTTTCAGTATACATTTACTTAAATGAGTTTCTTTGAAAAGTTATAAATAAACCCACAAAACGACATTTATTAAATCTGTTATTGTTATTATAATTTATTTACTTATTAATTAATTTAGCTTGGTCAATTAAATAACTGTTAGTTAAATACATTTTCAATAACTAACAATTTCATTGATCCAAAACGCATTTTAAATAAATTCAACCAATTTTTTTTACTTTCTGTTGTGTTAATTACGAATCAAAAACTCGCCCTGAGACCCTATTTCAATTTTGTAACATTTTCTGCAGGTAAGTAGGTCAGCATGTCATTTTAATAATTTAATTGAAGCCAAGTAGATATGCAATTCATTAGAAATCATGCTCGATATTGTTACATCAAAATATTCGCTCCAATTCGGCAGCAAAACCTTGACGACAGATGGCGGCCATTGCCCCTATCAATTAGGTCAGATGTCAAATCAGTGGCAGTAACTGATAGGTACTTAAACGTACTAGTCACCCTTTTGGCACAAGGTATTCTGATATCACAAGAAAAATGATTTCACATCTTTTCACGTCCAATAGGTCAAAGCCATACTCTTTGAATAGAGGAGGTATATCAAAAGTAATACGTAAAGGCCGTTCAGATGTGTAGAAGTATAATAGAGCGAATATAATAAAGATTCAATGTCAGCAATTGAAGTAGTGCAAACGCAGAGCTATGTTGCTTATTCATTGAAAAGTTTGGCTAGTAACAGGCTATTTGGTGCAGTTCGTATACCATGTAAATACTAGAGATGGCTAGAATACTCGCTATTATTTGGCATTACTCGTAATTTTTTTGTAACTCTTCGAATACCGAGTAATAGTATCTATTATTTCACATTCGGCGAATAGTTGTCTTAATGAAAAATAACTTTTAATGAATAGGAAAACTATAGGTAGACTTGAAAATAATTAAACTTTTATTAATCTTGCAAAACAAAATACACAGTATTATTATCATTAATATAAAAGTTAGCAAAAAGTATACTCGGAAAAGTATACTTCCGTAGGTAATGTATACTCGGAAAAAATCAAGACTCAATCAGAGCCCTCGGTGCGCGAGTCTAACTCGCACCTGTCCGGTTTTTTATGTCAAGTTATACTGGCGAGTATTCGACTATTCGCTATAACAACTATTCGCGACATCTCTAGTAAATACTGGCCGCCACAAAAAGCTTGTTGAAAAAAAATTAAAAACAAAAGAAGTTCGATCGATGAGCGATGATCAAATTAAGAGAAGAATTACAGCAGCGTAATTCTGAAAAGAACACACCGTGTAAGCTTAGGTGACGTGAAGATGAAGTGAGCTGTCAAATCAAATACTATCAAAATACAATATGAACAAATAAATATTAACAAAATAAACTCGACTAAATTCCTTGAACTACACATAGACTCGGACATGAGATGGAGAACACATATTGAACAAGTATGCACTCAACTAAGTCGGTATTTATATGCCTAATACGTGCTTCGTAAAGTGGTAAATCAAAGTGCACTCCTATCTGCCTACCACGCTTACGTTGTTTCGACTCTAAGGTATGGTATTATGTTTTGGGGGAATGCCACTGATAGAGAAACTGTCTTCAAAGCACAAAAGAAATGTATCCGGGCAATCATCATCTTCCTGCCCTTATCCCACCATCCATGTTACTTGGGGTCGGCGCAACACGTTTTTTTCTTCCATTCTGTCCAAATGTCCGCGCAATATGCTCTTTAAAACCTACAGATACGTGTAAACAACATTTTATAAATTTAAAAATATTGATATTCCCATCATTGTAGGTATATTATTTTATGAATTAGCATTAGAAATAATATTAATAAATATGAAACATTAAAAAGTACGAGGATGGCAAGTACACTTTGTGCAATACGCCATAGAACTGCTATGTTTGACAAGAGTGCATTTCCCTAGAATTTATAACAAACTACTTAGTAATATAAAGGAAGCTGAGAATTTTATATCATTTAAAAATAAATAAAAGACATTTTATGAATAAAGTTAAAATAATTTTATTATAATGTAAATTATTTTTTAAATGAACAAATGTAATAAGGATGTATTAACTATTATTAATATTAAAATTTGTTATGGATGATTAATTATTGATGAGTACTATTTGATATTTTGCATGTAATGTATATTTGCACACCTGTTGAGGTAGAACCTCATGAATTTCGCTCATATTCCAGCAAAAAAATGATTTTGAATTTTGAAAATTTGTCAATCCATACTAATAAGATGGAATGACAGTTCACTTCATGCTCACTCCACCTAAGTTTACCTGGTGAGATGTTGATAGAATAGACTGGCTGAAGTGGCAGTGATCGTGGTAGCTCATTAAATTACTGTCTCAAGAAAAAAGTGATGCAGTACCCACAAAATAATGAAGCGTTACTATTTTAAACAACGAGGGACTGATAGCAAAAGTAAGAAGAGAAGTCAATTCGTTCGACAAGTCATAATTAAAAAAAAAAATCATATATCAACTTAATTCCCTGGCGGTCCTAGTTCAGGGCTGATTTTTCAATAGTCAAACTTTTACCAGTAGAATAAAATACCATGGAGATTTGAAATTATTATTATCTTTGATACAGAAGCTGACAACGGCATTTTTATTCCTCAGCTACTACTCCCCGAACCATTAAACAATAGATGCCCATTAAAATTGTGTACGTTCAATTTACTCGTACTTACTCCTAAATCGTGAATACATTGCTTCATCACTATAAATGTAAGTACCATACAATTCTTCGTTACTGACTGAATGAGCGAGTGACTGAGTGACTAAGAGCAAGGCCTTCGCCCCAACCGACGCTACAGGAGAAAACGCCCCGGGCGTCGGGAGTCGCAGGGCGATCCTCGACCACCGTAGGCGCGGGCCTACGGACGGCGAGGGTTGGGTGGCTCGCTGTTCGATCAACACCAGGTCCGGGTCGATGGCGCATAGAAGACGGGGCCCGCTAGGGCCAGAGCCTGCCAGGGTTGCGGAATTTATTCGAAAGAGTCACCGCGGCCCTGGAACGCAAAGGGCTTTAGCAGGAACACGGATGGGTTTTAGTCAGTAAGAGTCTGACACGCCTTTCCGCTCCACCCAGAGTGGAAGAAGTCATTTGATGATTTCCCATCCTTAAAAAAAAAAAAATTGGCTCTCCTTGGGGAGTGTAGGGGAGCACTAAGAGAGAATTTCCCGAAATTCCTACGGGAACGGGAAAAAACAGGATATGCGCGTACGAAATCGCAAGCAAAAGCTATTTTTTAATAAAGTATTAAATAGGTGTGTACCATTAATATTTAACATAAAGACAAATATCTGGTAAAGGTGGCTGACCTACCTAAACATCGAGCCGATTACAATACATCTTATTTGCGGTACTTGCATATTGCGTAGGCACCATTCAACCCAGTTCTAAAGAGGATATGAGTATTAACTATAATGACTGCTCATATTGTAATGCATTTGAGGATTCAATGGGTACCTGACCCTTTGGCCTGTGACCTCAACGTTTGAGACACCTTGTTTACTTTCCACCGTGATATGATTCGATCGGAGATGATCGTGGTTCGATCGCATCTAAATAGCTAACTACAGTATCAATTTACTAAACAAGTTGTTACTGTACTTTGGCATTTCTTAAAGTACAGTAACAACTTATAGAGTAAACTTTGTCAAATAAGTGGTAGTTTATCGATACAAAAGGTTTTTGTTTTCTGGGGAAAACCCGCCTCTCTATTCACAACCACTCCTGAGAGCCAGAATAAAAAATGGCGACCGCCAGAAAAACGCCGAGTCAATGAAGCTCGACGAGTCCTAGATAACCAATTCAACTGTCTTGGATCCCGCAACGAAATGAATTAGAACAGAACAGCGAATTAGTGAGCAAAACATAATTTCAAAAAGTATATTATCGGTGGGAATTCAAGTCTCAGAATTAGAAAATGTGGGACATAATTCACTATTTCCCCATTCATATAATAATTCACCATTCATGTTTCCAGTCAATGGCTACGTTTGATCTCGAGGTGTAAACTGTATGTGATCACTTGAGTGTGGTTCGAAGGTAAACGAAGGGCGTTCCCGTCTATGTGTTCAGAGCTGGCAAGGGTTTTGAGCAACCATATTAAGGACGAAAAGATGATAGCTGAGTCGATGCGAGGATAGGAGCCCTGTGGTCAAGGGTCCTGGCCACACGGCTGACTAAAACTAATCTGTGTTCCTTCTAAAGCCCTTTGCATTCCAGGGCCGCGGTGACTCTTTCGAACAAATTAAAACCCTGGCAGTTCTGGTACATCGTTTAGTTTTATTTAATAGTAATTATTAGTAATTGCTAGCTACAATTCTCTAAATGTACATATGTATGCTTGTATGTATGTTTTTTATCTATGGGCCTTAGTTGCCTGATTATAAAGAATTATTATTATTATTTTGTTTTTCTTTTATTATTTTTTTCTCAGGTAAGTACCTGGTATTGCTAGAATCTCACGGGTGTGAACCAAGGTGAAGATCCTAGTTTATTATTATGATTAATTCTCTAAATTGCAGCCAGCAAGCTTCTACCTGAATCTTTCGCATATATTCTCGGGGTCCTCTTAACAAGCCGCATCGATTCGGCTATCAACTTTTAGTCCTGAATGTGGTTGCTCAAAAACTGTGCCAACTTCTCCACTAATACTTTCGATTGATTGGTTGCCATGGTCAATAACAGACGGAAGACCATTCTTGGGTCATCAAGACCGTTTCGTGCTAAACAGTACGATAAACGTTTAGTTCTGGGGTATCCTAAGAATCTACTGTTCAAAAGGTTTTCCTCGTTAAATTGTTAGTTATTTCATTAAAATCGAGCTCTGCGTGTTAATTTTCTGTTGATAACTGCCTCAATTTGGTTATAAAAGAATTTTCCTCGCACAATATTTTTAAAGTTACCTACTCACTGTTTCCTTGAATGTATGGACACGGATAGTAAGCATGGTCTATTAGAGAAACACGTAGAAAATATACTAAATCTTAAATGTAAACTCATTATCACGCAAAGCAAACAGTGCCAATAAAATTCTTGTAAAAATTAAGGTATTACTGTTTATTTAGCAAATAAAGAGTCTTCCTATTAATGACTTCCTATTAATTACATTTTTAACTTACGATTAGTTGTGATAGAAGTTATCATGAATACGACACGTCGAATAAGAAAAATATGTTTCTGTTTGACAAGAGCCCTCACCCTATTATCACTCTCAATTTCTTGCAGCCTTAAATCAATTTACTGTTTTCAGTACCATAAGTTCATATAATTCCAAATGACTCACAAAACACACGTGCGATACATAAAATCATTTTTCCGACCATAGGAAATCTAAAATCCAACCACAAAACTTCAAGAAGGAACTATTTACAATAGCACACTAAACTATAAATAAATGTTTATGAAGAGCAGAGCCTCCCAAAAACATTTGCTCTATCATCGAGATAAACTGAAAAAATACGCGCGATAAGAAATGCGTCAGAGCTGCTTATAACACTTGGACCCACGGGATTCAAGCGTGGTGCTTTTATACGGGATGTTTCATTGTATGACTACTTTTATTACCTTGGGTAATAAAAGTAGTTGGGTAAAAATAATTGTATGTGTAAATTAATAAATAAATAAAATCATGAATAAAAAGTTTTTGTTTGACTCTTGAAGTTTAGAAAATCATTTTAGGACAATTTTTTTAAAGAACCGTAATTAACTCAACCAATGGCTAAAATTGGTAATAAAAAAATGGTTATCCGTTTTTCTATCAATGGTAAATTTATTAACTAATATTTTTAAATTAAAAGTTATTTATTTGACCATTGGTCAAACGAAATATTGATCGAAACCAGCCCACTAGCGAAATTTAGGTATTCATTATTTTTAACGATTTTTAAATCAAAAGGGGATGCATTTACGCGGGAAAAACATGTAAGTTATCTATCGGTAAGTCAAAGATCTCATAAAGAGAGAAAACGAAGATAAGACTGACATGTATAGTAGTTTCATACAAGGTTATATTTTGTGAAATGGCCCACCATGATCGCTTAACAGCCCCAATATGCCATGTCATCATGATTCCGTGGTGGAATAGAGATAGTGATATTCATGTATGTTCCGTCTTTCTCTCGCACCTCAATTATGTTAGTATTGGCACTCCATGTAGGGAGGCAGTATTGAAGTAAGACGTAAGAAGCTAATAGCTGAAGTACTCTGGTAACTAAAACTCTGAACATAATTCTTAAGTTTGATGTTCTTCTCTACAGCCCACAGACACTAAACTATCGTAAAATTTAATATGTCATCGGAAAATGGCAGACTCCGGTATTATTGTAATAAATCTTGGTTAGATTATAATTTCTCTATATAATATAAAAATATCAAAAATCGTTTTGTGGACAATAAATCCCATCCAAATTCAATAGTTTCCAATAGACCCCATGTCTTATTTAAAAAAATATATATTTATTATTGATACACGCGATATTTTACAATCTTGCAATTTTACAATCTTGAAATTTTGCACAAAAAAAGGGTGAAAACTTGTACTAAATGTGCACAGATGAAGTCGTGGGCGAAGTGCTAGTCGTAAATAGATATCAGAGTGCTAATTCTACAAATTTTTAAGGAACTTCTTATCAAAAAAGCTAATTTCCATTAATTTTTGACAGATTGCGACTGAGAAACGAATGCGAACGTTCTTTAAAAAATAATACAGATGCCCATCAAGTTACAACAATCTGTCAAATTTCTTTAATAGATTTTCAACTTTATCGAAATGGTTCTAGGTTCATGGTTGATTGGGAAAATTTGACAGTTTCGGGTAGCTTGATGTGCAAAATTGGTCCTGTGTTTAGCTAAGACAGATAAAAAAGCAATATCTGCAGTTTCCTTTGACAAATGAGCAACTAATGCCACACAACACATGCCTTAGCAACAAGTCGGTTGTCCTTTAAGGTGAAGGCACGTGAGCACATTCGCAAGAAGTTGGTAGAATCATCACAGCGTTAATTCGTTGGATTCGTTTTTTCTTAATAACTTTGTTTATGTGTATGTATGTATTTATAATTTTATTTAATTTTCTTCTCTCATTTTTTAGTTTATCTTTAAGTTGCACCTGCCATGTTGTCTCTGCACCTTAAGGTCGACTGGTAGAAAATGCCTAAGGCTTTAAGTCCGCCTTTGCACAGTGATTTTACTAGTGCATAAAGTTTTAATAAATAAATAAAAAAATAAATAATGAAACATGCAACTTTATAACGGTTCAAAGTTACCCATTTAACAAAACGGCAATTTCATGGGTAAGATGCAAATTACCATTATTAAATTCTGATTCTCGATTTTTCTTTGTTGTTTCTGCACCCTAAGGTCGACTGTTAGAAAATGCCAAAGGCATTAAGTCCGCTTTCGTACAGCTATTTTTACAAATACATTAAATTTAAATAAATAAATAAATAAATAACTTCTTCGCAACCCTATTTATAGTTCCAGCTACAAATTTTCTTATCGCCGTCAATAAGGTCGTTTTTACTATCAAACCGTCCAAACATAACACGACTGACTATGTAAGAATTAAGTATAAAGTGTCTTGAGACAGATTACAGTGACAGTCGCGAGCGAACTGTCCCGGTCCGGACCACGCTTGGCCATCGCATCATGTTGCCGACTGTACTTGCGGTCTTGCTCCTTGGTGTTGACTGTTTTCGTAAGTAGTTTTTATATATTATTTATTTTATTTTTTTATTGGAGATGAGTTTGCTCTTGACTCTAGTCTAGGTCATAGCTGACAGAGACAAAGTCGACGATGGAGCGAGCTTACCTAGGAGAATCCTGTTCACTCTAATTTCGAAGTGATTAGGGTTGTATGCGTTCGGAAACATATTTATAATGATTGGCCTATAAGGCTGAAAATATACTTCCCTTCGTCTTACCATAGTTTTTAAATATTTTACTAGGCTTGGCTCAGTTGGTTCTAATTCTAATGATTAGCCTATTAGGATGAAAGAATAGTTTCCTCCGTCTTACAGTAGTTTTTAAATATTTTAGTGGGCTAAGATTAGTCAGTCCTTCTTATCCTGAATATCCGAAGAAACCTTTGTGGATCCTACGGAGGAGGAATTACTCGAAGGAGGAAGGAGAAGTGGAAGGAGTTTCTTACCCAGTTTTTATCAATAATTATTGGTATGTGATTGTACATCCATGCCCATTTTCGTATTTCATAAAATATGTAGAAAAAATGGTAACATCTTACATCTCTACTTCAGTTTTCTTAGGTTTTTTTTTTTTGCATTGAACTCTATGTTTGTTCTAAAATAAAACTAGCTATCTGCCAGTGGAAGTCTCGTCAAAAACGGTCTAGCCGTTTCGGAGATCAGCCGGAACAAACAGAAAGACAAAACAAATGTAATTTTTTTTTTTTGGCATGAATGGTATTCAGAGCCAAAAGCACGTTTCCTTCAACGTATCAAATATATGTTGTAGGTACTAGTAGCTAGCTTTTGCCTGCAATTTCGTACGCGCATATCCCGTTTTTTTCCATTCCCGTAAAAATTTTGAGAAATCCTCTCTTAGTGCTCCCCTACACTCCCCAAGAAAAAATTTAGTATAACTATAGTTCTCGTTTCGCACATACTATTTATTTGAATTGGATACTTTTTTTTTTAAAGATGGGAAATCATCAAATGACTTCCTCCGCTCTGGGTGGAGCGGAAGGGCGTGTCAGACTCTTACTGACTAAAACCCATCCGTGTTCCTTCTAAAGCCCTTTGCGTTCCAGGGCAGCGGTGACTCTTTCGAACAAATTCCGCAACCCTGGCAGGCTCTGGCCCTAGCGGGCCCCGTCTTCTATGCTGACATCTCTTTGAGGCGCGCGTGAGGATACTACATTCATATTTTTGTATTATACAAATTATGTGTGTCGCATAAAATTAAACCAATATACTATTGTAGGTTTTTACGTTCAAAATTCACTTAAGTTAATGATACTGTAACGTTACTATACGTTAAAACATTCGTGCTAGGCCTGCTGACAGAATGTAACTTTGTCTAGATCCCTAGTATAACTGGATGTCGCTGAATACCAGTACTTTACAAGAAGCGTCAGCCTGTTTCTGAAACCAAAACAAACTATCCTAATATATAAAATTCTCTCGTTACTGACTGAGTGAGTGACTGACTGACTGACTGACAGACAACGCACAGCCACTACTGGTCGCAAAAAGTTGAAATTTGACATGTAGCTTCCTTGGGGAGTGTAGGGGAGTACTAAGAGATGATTTCCCGAAATTCCTACGGGAACAAGAAAAAACGGGATATGCGCGTACGAAGTCGCGAGCATAGGCTAGTGTTTGTATAATACCAAACATGGAAAGAACAAAAAGTAATGTTTTAATCCTAAAAAAAGGCTCAGCGGCTTCTAAGCTACTATTATTATAATGATTCCGAGAAATTATACACCCGGAATAAAATATTATGTCCTTCTTCAAAACCCAATCTATGTTTATACAAAAACACAAAGAGACGGACTAACGCATGTTTAATATTAAGTATGGAATAATATTGATTGTCTAGTCAGAGTTTAAGCTATAAATAGCACATTAAAAAAAGATGATGCAAACACAAATAGTACTTATTTCAATGATGGCTTTAAACCAACATAATCAAAATGAGGCTTTACCATTATCAGCTAGAAAGTGTACAAAAGAAATAGGAAATACCGATAAAAAAGTGTTTAATTTAGAACTCACAAGCGTGCTACAGCCCATCCTCCTACCACACGCTCCTTATCTGTTACGACAGGGGGTGTGGCCTCGTATCTGCGGAAACCTCACGGCGAAACGTCGTGACTTTTAATATAAACAATAATTTTATCTATCACTTATCGCTTTGATTTTCGGCCGAAAAATAACATTTTAATTTATCTACCGGATTAAAGTTCATTCTCGAGGGGATGATTATTATGTGTGACATGGCCTTAAGGTCATCAGAAGTGGGCAGATAGATCTATCGCTGAATCGACAAAAATATAATATGTAAGAGCTATTCGAGTTTGAGTTGTAGCTTGTTGTGATAGAGTCTATATTTGTATTGGTTGATATGACCATTCAGTACAGTCATGATTTTCATGCTCGAGACATGACTATGTGTGTTGTTTTTCATATTGTTTGGGCTCGTCACAATATGATACGACTCTGAACATGATACTATATTGTTTGTCAGATTCATCAATTTGTCTAGAAGAAGCCTATGACCTAAAATTTTTAACTACAGCTTTTTTTTCTAAGGGTCTAGACAATATGCCATTGTTTCAGCAAATGCGATTCTGCTGTCAAAATGCTAAAATGTTAAAGATTGATCACGTGACATTTCAGCGTTTATCAATGCCATGTTTTTTGGCATTATGATAATTGCCTTCACCACGCTATCGTTGTCTGGAGCTTCAGGTATATTTTCTTCCTCACGTAATCAGATCTTTTGCACCTTAATTTCTTACTCTGATTTATAATAATAATAATAATAAATCATTTATTTCAGACAGTTGTTCCATAGATCTTTGTTAGTAATACAGCTTACGATACTATGTTAGTACTTATTATAATTACAATTCTTCTAATTCATATTGACCCGTGGTTATGCACACGGGTCCAATACTCTAGGAAAACGCCGTCTGGCCTATCCCCAATCACCTTCAGGATGCCATTAGCGCTCTCCCGAATCCTATTCTCATCGAACCGTCTGCCAGACTTCCACTTGCATGCGTTACTAATTTACTATGACAGAAATCTCCAAAATAGAAGTAGGTGCCACCTTCACGAGCGAGACAATCGCCGCGAGTCCGTCTGGCTATAATCAGGTTATCTCCACGAGACGGTTGTACTTCGGGAAGCGTATCGATGCGACTCGCGACTGATCACCGCCTAGAAAGCCACAAGAAATAGTTGCATATGTGATTTGATTAGTTTCTTTGAGACGAGTGCGCTATCTAAGTTTACGTTTCGCGACGCCGACGGTCACGGGGCATATCGGTGACGATTTCTATCGCCACGATAATTATACCACATGGACACCTCCATAAAGTTGTTATAGAATGAAGTGGTATGACAATAATATCGTAGCACCCCTTTTTTATTTAGGATGGGAAATCATCAAATGACTTCTTCCAATCTGGGTGGAGCGGAAAGGCGTGTCAGACTCTTTCTGACTAAAACCCATCCGTGTTCCTTCTAAAGCCCTTTGCGTTCCAGGGCCGTGGTGACTCTTTCGAACACATTCCACCCTAGATCCTAGATCTCAATTAATGAGATGATAAGGATTATGTAAGATGAAGAATCAAATATAATAATAATAAACGTTTATTTCGGCCAACAACGGACCATAGCACACACATTACACATAATAAAATAATAACAAAAACACAAACACACATATTACTGGTTTCGATTGCTTAATTGATGTAGGACTATAAAACCTACATGCATCCTGTTGGCCAGATTAGTGGCCAAGGTCTGTTAGTGGCAATCTAAAGGTCACAGCTACCGATGACCTTGATGTAAAATTGGAGTCTCCTCAAGAGAAACACGGAAAAGGATATCCTCTTACGCATTGTTACTGTGACGGTCCGAAGATTCGAACTTTTAATTAATTAACTTGCATTATCTGTACGGTGGCGTTACAGTCAAATAAAACTTCCCGTTTCGTCACATTCCCGATTCAATTTTACAAAAAACTGCAAAACAGGTTACTAAATTGAAACTAGTCGCAGACCAGTGACGCGTGACCAGTGTCAAAATTAAAAAACTAAGGTTTGCACTCCGGGAGTGCCGGCAGAAGTGAAAACTAGAACATTAACGTTGTGTATTTTTGATATTTTGGAATGGTTAGGGAATAGTTTCGCACGAATTGCAAATGCATGCATTGAGGCATACATTTTCGCCGCGCGGTAGAAAGAGAAGGGGATATAACTTCCTCTATAACGCTGCGCCGGCGGTCTACTCTCCCTCCGTCTTACTGTCCTGACTCGAGTTTAACAATTTTTACCCATCCCAAAAAGTGCACACCGCCGCTAAAGAAGTTTTCACTTAAAAAAATATAAATAATTATGAATATGACAAAATGTTGTCATAAAACAATTTTTTTTAGGTGTTTCGTAAACGGATTAATATCTACGTCCTGTGTCAATTAAAATATTCTCCAGATAATCGGAAAAAGAAAGTATGCATCAAAATTGCGGGTTAAACTCTTTTGTACCTTTACATAAGCAAAGCTGTTCCATAATAGTTTCATCTAAATACTTGTCTTTTTAATTTTTTTATTTGAGGTGGGTTTGCTCTTGACTCTAGTCTAGGTCATAGATGACAGAGACAAAGTCGACGATGGAGCGAGCTTACCCAGAAGAAGCCTGTTCACTCTTAATTGAATTTTGAAGAGGTTAGGGTTGTACGCGTTCGGAAACATAGACGCAGCAAAAAAGAATAAGAATGAGATCAAATTAAAACTTTTTCAGAAAAAAATAAGAAAAAAAAAATTTGGGGCTCGCACAAAACAAACAGAAAAGTAAAATAAATTAAAACTAACAGTCATAAAAAATAATTAACAAAAGCTAGAACAGCATGAATTTAATATGTGCGAGGCCAAAAGGTCCCTACCTCAGCATCTGCGTTATTTAAAAAAATAAATAATTCAGCGCTGGTATTCTGGTAGGGCCGGTGATCCCACGGAACACAGTCAGCTGGTTTTTGAGCTTCGATTAACCAAACATACGGACATACCGACATACGCAAACATACATAAACTCATTATTATGAGTTTAGCGGTATATGAACTCCTTCTTTTGCGTAGTCGGGAATAAAGATATAAAATAAAATTGTATTCTTACACTGCATTGGTTTTGTATGACAGAGTGTACTTCACTAACGGGCTCTTAAGTGGAATACAATACATGAATTGTACGAAGGTTACCGTGATATTTTTTCCGTTATAAATACGGTTATCATTGCAGTACAGCAACTACCTCGTTGGTCTAGTTATCGCTACTGCTACTATCAAACATGAGGTCCTAAGTTCTATTCCAGGGTCGAGCCAAGTGTTTTTGGATTGTTTTCTTTAGAGTATATTTTGTAATGATTGTTGAGAACTTCAAGGTCTATTTGTTAACAGTTGATGGGAATAGGTTCACCTCCTGTTACATTAAACGTAAGTACAAGCTTGAAACTTCTTTACTCTAACGGCTGTTTTCAATAACGTATCTACCTTTAACAAACTGTCAAATTAGCTACCAGCAGTAGCTGAAACGTCACGTTCATAAGGCGAACATGACGTTTCAGCTACTGTTGGTAGCTCATTTTACAGTTGGTCAAAGGTAAGATAACGTAACTTGCGACCGGCCGTAAGCGGATAAAACAAAGCCAGTTAGAGATTATAATAGAATATTATTAAAAAAAAAGTACGACGTGTCTTTAGTTTCTGTGTATGCCAACTTTGAACTTAGGGATAATATAAGTCTTAGTTTAAATTTCAATTGCCTAACTTTTTATAAAGTCTTATTGTGGATACTGGCCGGTGTTACGGAGCATAATGTAACATGTTACAAAGCGAGCATTCGTGCAATCAGTGGAAACGAGCACAAACATGAGCGTATGTGTTTTGTTTTAAACGGATTTAAGGACACGGCGTAACATAACATGCTCGCTGCAAATGTTACACTTCAGCCCGTAGCACCGGTCAGTACCTAGCTTTAGGGTTGGCTACCACTAAGCCAGATACAGCAGAATACAAATATTTTAAATAAAACGACTGCCCATCAGCTTCCTTCTATTACATTTACTGGCATCATGAATCCGTTGTGAAAAAGAAACAAGGCCATTCGACCTCTATCTCTTTTTTATGGATGGGAAATCATCAAATGACTTCTTCCGCTCTAGGTAAAGCGGAAGGGCGTCTCAGACTCTTACTGACTAAAACCCATCCGTGTTTCTTCTAAAGCCCTTTGCGTTCCAGGGCCGCGGTGACTCTTTCGAACAAATTCCGCAACACTGGCAGGTTGTATCTCTCTCTTATGTTGGCCCAGTGGTTGAGCGATTGACTGCTGCGCTGCCTGGAACTACAAATATTTGTTTTTCCGGGTTTGGCTGTATGTGTATGTGAGTTTGTATGTTTGTTAACGCACCCACGATACAGGACAATTTCCTAGTGTGGGGCAACGTTTAAAAAACAAAAATATTCCGGCACGTCGTAGTAAGTGAGCTGACCTTCTGGTCGCAGCTACTAGTTTAGACTAGCCTTCGATTAATTTATAATATCTTAAAGCTAGATAACTAAACTCTAAACGTTTGCAACACTACATATTCATATCAAATAACGTTTATCTAAATATTTTGATGGCTTATAATCTGACGCAACGCCAAGCGGGGTCTTTGAAAGCGATTAGGAGTTGCACAATTTTAATTCCTTGCTAATCTTAAAAATTGGTTTTGGATACAAGCAATAGGCAAAATGTTTATTTTTCTAAACTCCATATTGTTTGTAATCCATTTATCAAAGGTATATTACAATAATCCTAATTTATAAAATTCTTCCTCACTGACTGACTGTGTGATTGAGTGACTGACAGACAATCCACAGCCGAAATTACTGGTCGTAGAAAGCTGAAATTTGGCATGTAGCTCCCCAAGGAACCTAAAGTAGTTTCGGCTGTGCATTTTCTGTCAGTCACTCAGTCAGTCAGTAACGGGAAAGGGATTTTAGTTTTTTTTTTATTTTAAATAAAAGGATTATAGTTTAAATTTTTATCTACTAATAATGGAAATACCTTTCCAAAAAATGTGTCATCACTTTTAACATTGGCCTATTTTATCAATGTCAGTCACTTCGAAGTCACAACCAATCCTTAAAATGACATATTTTAACACACATTTCATAAAAAAAATATTTGCTCTAGGCACTTTTATCAGTTGTAGAACAAATAACCAGTTATCTTTACGAATGAATGCGAAAGAACTAGGCATTTTAATCTTACTGTGACATTATAAACATGACAGATAGAACAAAATATTTGAATGAAAAATAGTACTTTATATTTACATGTCTGTTACACTAATAGAGTAAGAGCCGTCACACGTAATAACATCTGACGGCTCTGGGACCTTACATTTTGGCCATCAGAACAAACATCTTCTCCGGCCCAAAATGTGTGCAATAGAGTCAGGGCCGTCTTTTACCCATTGGAGGCCCTGGGCACATTAGGATAACCTTCGATAGGTGTTGATTGAAGAGGCACCTTTCTTGTATAAAGATAAGCAAAATGGCCAATCACATGTCCAGTCTATGTCAAATACGATGGACATCAGCGTATTCATTCGATTTTCTTAAAATTAATATATTTGTCAGATATCTGCAGGTGATCTGGCATAATCTAGGGGCCGTCGATCGCGGGGCCGTGGGCAAATTATTATTTTTTTAAGGATGGGAAATCATCAAATGACTTCTTCCGCTCTGGGTGGAGCGGAAGGGCGTGTCAGACTCTTACTGACTAAAACCCCATGAAAATGATAAAAAATGATAATGACTATTAGTAGTCATTAGCGCCAGGAGTGGGTATCTATTCGTCTGAATGAAACTGTTAGGAATAACTGTAGACTGTTAAATGTATTGCCGGCTAGCGACAAGTTATCCTGTCCATGGCGCATCATCCGCGCAATGCCGGTTCGCCTTTGAATAATAAAGAATAACATTTGTGATAAAAATGTATAAGATGTTTTTTACTTCAAGAAGTCCAAAAAATACATCTGAACCTTGAAAATTTAAACGAATGACATTTCCTCGAGTTTTAATATAAGTGCACCGATTACATGGTAATAAAATTAGTATCTTAGTTACATGCATTATAAAAGATGAAATGATTGCGGATAATCTTTAAAAAAAACTACTTCATAAGACCATCACGTTCAGTTTCTGTTCGGAATTATCCTTTTAGTAATTTAATTTTTAAAGAACGCAGATAAGCTCTCCAAAATGTTAATTTAAACGACAAAGGCTTAATTAAAACTTCGTCATGGTTGAGATTTTCGACGGGATAAACTAAAGCAAGTGGCAGTGGGCTGACCACAGATCGATGGCCTGTAGAGCAACGCCACTCTCAAAAATTGTTTGGGTTTGACCACGTGACATTGCAGTAGCGCAGGTAGCCCCATACATTTAGCGGGAGGACACGCCCGGGTGTCAGCACTGTGAGGATCGCCCGGAGGACACGGTGGAACATACGGTGGAGGTCTGCCCTGCTTGGGCGGAGTACCGCCGTGTCCTCGTCGAGGCGATCGGCTGCGGCAACCTCTCGCGTCCGGCCCTGGTTGAATCCATGGTCCGGAGCGAGGAGGCTTGGGAAGCGGTCACCTCCTTCTGCGAAGCAGTAATGCTAGCGAAGGAGGAGGCGGGCCGCGCGAGGGTAAGGCAAGGCCTTCGTCCCAACCTCCGCTACAGGAAAAGACGCCCCGGGCGTCGGGAGTCGCAGGGCGATCCCCGGCCACCGTAGGACGGCGAGCGTTGGGTGGCTCGCTGTGTCCACCCACTCCTGGAACGCAAAGGGCTTTAGAAGGAACACGGATGGGTTTTAGTCAGTAAGAGTCTGACACGCCCTTCCGCTCCACCCAGAGCGGAAGAAGTCATTTGATGATTTCCCATC
>NDFZ01004943.1:96873-199120 GCA_002192655.3 Mamestra configurata | reverse complement strand
TCGGTTTAAAGAAACTTTATTCCCAATAAAGACATATGTCACTTACTTGAGAACGATACTAACTACATAGATTACAAAAAGTTCGTCAGCAGCGTTACAACTTTATAGTACTCGTCCAATGCATTCATTTCTCCAGAAGTGACTGATCCGCAACTATGTGCTGGCTAAGTTGAGTTTTGAACGCATTGAAAGAGTGTACATTTCTAATACAGGACGGTAATTTATTATAGAGTTGTGCTCCTTCAAAAGTTAGCATTTTTTTGCCATAGTTAGTTCTTGTTTTAGGTAAAACTAGCAAACTTGCTCGCCGTGTGCTGCGTTGACTAACTTGTTTAAATTGGGTGAGTATTAAGTTTGAGTGAACGTTTTTGTTAAGAATATTTTTGATGAAAATACATGTGTTGTAGATATATAGTTGTTTTATATTCATTATTTTTGTGTCTCGGTAAATTGTACTGGTCGATGTTAGATATGGATAGTTGAATAGTATTTTTATGAGTTTATTTTGGGTAACTTGGAGTTCTGACAGTTTTGTTTTTGCAGCACTACCCCAAATTTCGATCAAGTTAAGTAGATGCGGCTTTACTAGGGAGTTGTAAATAGTATATCGTAATTTTGGTGGAATACAACGAACTATGTTACGCAGTGATCCGGAAAGTGCCGAGAGTTTACTCTTTATGTGCTCAATGTGAGCATGCCACGTTAGTGAACTGTCCATTCTAAGACCGAGATATTTTTCACATGTTTTTTGCTGTAGTGGAACATCATTAATTGTTAGTTGGTCATATGGGGGAACTGATTTATTTTTAGCCTTAAATATTATATAACATGTTTTTGAGATATTTATTGTTAGGAGATTGAACTGAAACCATACAAACAAAGTATTTAAATCTTCTTGAGCTTGTGAGATAATGTGATGGATGGAAGATCCGAAGTAAAATAAACAAGTGTCGTCAGCATATAAGGTAAGGTGACCATGTAATTTAATTTCATTTATATTATTTATATATATTAAAAAGAGTAAGGGACCCAAGATAGACCCTTGTGGAACGCCACACGTAATAGGTAATGCATCACTTTGGTGATTATCAAGTTTGACTACTTGCGAACGATTTTTTATGTAAGACTCGAAAATTTTTAGAGCATTTCCAGTGATATTAATTGATTCCAGTTTTTTTAGGAGTAGTTTGTGACTAACCGTATCAAACGCCTTTTTTAGATCAATAAAAATACCCAGGGCTATATTTTTTTTATCTATGTTTTGTTTAATTTTAGTGATGAGATCAATAGTAGCTGTAGTAGTGTTACTTTTCGGTCTAAATCCATATTGTCGGTTGGTGATAAAGTTAATAGAACTAAGATACTTTACTAATCGGTTGTGAATGATTTTTTCTAGTATTTTTGACATTACAGGCAACACTGAGATCGGTCGATAATTTCCTGGATCTGTGGTCGGGCCCGATTTGTAAATGGGCGTTACTTTTGCTATTTTTAGTGTTTCAGGAAAGTTACCGTCATCCAGTAGTTTATTCAGACACTTGCTCAGATCGTTTGCGATTAAACTTTTAACGGTTCTAATTACTTTGGTTTTTATTCCGTCTAGGCCCGTGCTGCAATTTGGATCGAGGTTAGTTATAATGGTTGTTATTTCATTGGCAGAACATGGACTAAAACTAGAGAGCTGCGCAGCGTTTTGGGTAATAGGATTTGGTAAAGCACGGTCACAATCGTTATGAAATGAGTGAGGTATATCGTTTGCTAAGAGTGGTCCAATTGTAGCAAAATATTCGTTAAATATTTGGCAAATATCATTTGGCTCTGTAATGTGATTGTTGTTTACTACTAGTTTTGGAGGAACACAACTTTGTTTTATTCTATTGCTTGTTAAGGTATTTATTAGGCCCCACATTTTCTTGGGTTTCTTAATACATTTGTTAAATTCATTACAGTTTTAGTAATTTAATTTTTAAAGAACGCAGATAAGCTCTCCAAAATGTTAATTTAAACGACAAAGGCTTAATTAAAACTTCGTCATGGTTGAGATTTTCGACGGGATAAACTAAAGCAAGTGGCAGTGGGCTGACCACAGATCGATGGCCTGTAGAGCAACGCCACTCTCAAAAATTGTTTGGGTTTGACCACGTGACATTGCAGTAGCGCAGGTAGCCCCATACATTTAGCGGGAGGACACGCCCGGGTGTCAGCACTGTGAGGATCGCCCGGAGGACACGGTGGAACATACGGTGGAGGTCTGCCCTGCTTGGGCGGAGTACCGCCGTGTCCTCGTCGAGGCGATCGGCTGCGGCAACCTCTCGCGTCCGGCCCTGGTTGAATCCATGGTCCGGAGCGAGGAGGCTTGGGAAGCGGTCACCTCCTTCTGCGAAGCAGTAATGCTAGCGAAGGAGGAGGCGGGCCGCGCGAGGGTAAGGCAAGGCCTTCGTCCCAACCTCCGCTACAGGAAAAGACGCCCCGGGCGTCGGGAGTCGCAGGGCGATCCCCGGCCACCGTAGGACGGCGAGCGTTGGGTGGCTCGCTGTGTCCACCCACTCCTGGAACGCAAAGGGCTTTAGAAGGAACACGGATGGGTTTTAGTCAGTAAGAGTCTGACACGCCCTTCCGCTCCACCCAGAGCGGAAGAAGTCATTTGATGATTTCCCATCCTTAAAAAAAAGAGCCAGTGCCTGCCAGGAATTGATCGAACGAGTCACCGCGTTCCCGGAATATGAGTATTTGAAGGAACACGATTGGTCCAGACCAGGAGAAGTCATTTAATGATGTCCTCCACAAAAAAGGCCTATGTCCAACAGTGAACTGCGATAAGATGAGTTGATTGATTGAAACTGCAAGTATCAGAACCAAAATTGACCCATATGATATAATAAGTCTCAGTGCGTATAATTGACCAATATGACATTAATCTCAGTAAGTATAATTGACCAATATGATATTAATCTCAGTACGTATAATTGACCAATATGATATTAGTCTCAGTTCGTATATTTGACCAATATGATATTAATCTCAGTACTTATAATTGACCAATATGATATTAGTCTCAGTTCGTATATTTGACTAATATGATATTAATCTCAGTACTTATAATTGACCAATATGATATAAGTCTCATTTCGTATATGTGACCAATATGATATTAATCTCAGTACTTATAATTGACCAATATGATATTAATCTCAGTACTTATAATTGACCAATATGATATTAATCTCAGTACTTATAATTGAATAATATGATATAAGTCTCAGTTCGTATATTTGACCAATAGCATATTAGTCTCAGTACGTATAATTGACCAATATGATATAAGTCTCAGTTCGTATAATTGACTGATATGATATTATTCTCAGGACGTATAATTGACCAATATGATATTAGTCTCAGTACGTATAATTGACCAATAGCATATTATTCGCAGTACGTATAATTGCGCCCTATAATTAAGTCGCATTCAGTTTGATTTTCAAAACAAGACAGATGTCTGAATTTCACAAAAAAATAGTTTAATTACAAATTATAATGATGATAATTTGATGATTCGAAGTGGTGTCGAGTTGGAACTCGACACCACCTCGAATCATCAAATTGATCAAGAAATATATCCGTTGTCATAGAGGATCTCCAAAGAGACTTGGAACATGGGCTATGAGTATAGAGAAGGATAATAAAGTTTGTCGAAATATTTTTAAAAGCGTTGGTTTTGTATAAAGTAAATAAAATACTTTGCAAATCACTTGTTTTCATAATAGAATATTGCCCACGTAGGTAAGTATAACATCGTGGAATTTCATTATTGACATTTGGACCATGAAACATCTGTTTGTACAAATACTAGATAATTTTTATTAACGACCGGTCTCAATAACGGATCTACCTTTGACTAACTGCCAAATTAGCTACCAACAGTAGCTGAAACGTCATGTTTGTCGTTTTCAAACATGACGCTACTGGTGGTAGCTAATTTGACAGTTGGTTAAGGGAAGATACGTTATTGAAACCGGCCGTTAAACAAGTAAAGGTAACGACTGATGAGTATATCATTAGAAAAACAAGTATTTAAAACAGACGTCTCACGAATAGGAGCCAACCTTGAAAGGTTAAGGAAAATAATTAAAATCTAACATTTGGAGCTCAACATTTTAAAAGAATTTCGTCGCTTAGATACCGTGCGGAAAAAATAAACCAACTCGCCATTATTTATCCCGTTTCGTGAATTACCTGTACGAATAGGTCAAAACATAAAAAAAAACATAACATTTGATGAATCAAATAAGTAGGGTGACCAAGATTTTAAAGAAAATTGAGACGCTTATCCATAAAAATTATCCATATAAATTCAAAACGTAGCAATGCGCCAAAAAACAAATTCGTCCAAATTCCTTTTTCGCTGGTTTACAATTTGTATGACGAAAACGATCGCGCAAGGGCCTTGCAGCCCAAATACCGGTTAAGCATTGACTGGAAATTATCTGCAGTCTCCGCACGAGGTCAATTACCTTGTTTCGATTACGACTGCAAAAAAAAAGAAACCATCGACCTCACGGTAGTCAGAAACAAGTTTTTTTTTACAAACTAAAGAGTTTCGAGTAATCGGCGCTTGATTATGTCACTGATCGAAAGTGAAATGTTAAGATGAGGATATTGCGTTATTGATTTATTATTCGTCAATGTCAGCAGATTTAAAGTCTTTCAAATAAGTGTGACTTTACTTCCCTCTCTATTTTTTTTTTTTTAATTAAGTATGCATCTTGTCAATTGTTGTGTTTGGTGATTTGATTTATTATTCTGCTTAAAGATCAACTTAAAGTTTACAATGCTTCTGCAACGCGGCAAAACCGTTTCTAGAACTCACACTAAGCATACAAGAGAATTCCTTAGTATTTGGAACTATTACATTGAAATCTCATTCTCAAGCAGTTAAAAATACTTCTAATTTTCCTAAATGTTTTTCCATTGGCACCAGTGGCATGCAGTCGTCGAGCTATATTTGTGAAAGAAGAGTTGTGTTTGTGTAATGGTGTTAGTATGATATGTTACCCAAAATACACTCTTTGCCCGACTTAGGAATCAAACCCGGGACTTCACACTTAGCAGTCACGTTTGTGACCATGGCAGCAACGAGGCAGTAGGAAACACGACGAACAGGATGAGGGTTAGAACATAAAATAGCGTCTTTCCTTATTTGGAGTTTATTGTACTTATTTTTACCATTATATCACATTATCGGCACTATAAGGTATATTATAAGGAATCAATTGTCTTAAGAATTATACTGTTTGTATATGTCTGTTTGATGCCAAAATAAAACAAAAAAAAATTCTTTTAACCCGGTTTTGTGTTTCCGAAAGATAATTTTCAAGTTTCACCGTTTCGTTTTCCGTTTTAGCAATGTCGCTGGCAAAAGCTAGTTTTATTTATGACATCAATAAAGAACTAAGGTCAATACACTTGTAAATTGTTGCAGTAATTCAGGTTATGACGTAAACGAGTTAATAAGACAAAGTACTTGTTTTAACTGTATGTACAACTGTGCGATAAAAGTAATAAAACATGGCCACTATAAATTAGCATGTAATTTGATATTTGTTGGATAAAAGAAAAAAACATCAAGTGCAAAACGATCAGTGTTTTTTATTCTTTTATTGTTTTTTTTTGTCCTTTAAACATGTCTTGTGCCTTAAGTTCGAGCTAAATAAAAGTTTTAGTCCACAATTATATTACTAACTGCCAGAGCATAAACGCTCGTCATATTCGCCGTTTTTTTTGTCACATATTTGTGTCCTTTGGCGCTTTCGTTTGTCACATACCTATATGTGACAATGGCATTCAAATGGCTAAACATGTTACCACTATTATTTTTCTAGCCATAATCATCTTTCACACAGTTCAGTTTAATCTTCTCTTAATAAACCATCTACATTCTGACTAATCGGAAATCTCCGATTGAACGAATTAATTCTTTAATACCAGCGACTGTAGACATACATTTAAGTCTATTAAGGTTAGCCACCACGTGGTTTTAACTGGCAAATGTCCGATATAACCCGATTTCTGTAACCCGGCGAATAAAAACTTAAGTACCAACAACGTTTTTATAGGTAACAAGATAATTCAGCAAATAGCAACCTGTCAAATAAATTATTTAAAACAAAATGTAAACGCCAAAGAGAAGCACACGTGGATTGTTTTTGCTTTAAAAATCCTTAGGTGTCGCTATTAGGGTGACCTTAAACATGTTTATTTATTACTATTTAATCCAGTTTTTAAACTACAATGTGACATTTATTTAATTAGTACGGGTGGAATTTTGAGTCGATAAATACATAATAGAAACAAAAAAAACGACAAAGACACGATTTATGCGAAAATTATTAATAGAAAAAAATAAACCATTTACCTACTACATTTCAAATGTTTCTTTGTCTGATGGTTGATGAAGTTCAATGAACTAACTCCACAATGTTTTTAAGTAAGTCACCCAAACGTATCCAATCATTTCTGTTAGAGAATATTCATGAAAAAATATTTTATGAAAAGTAATTTGCGTATCGTCACTGTTTTGCATTAATTAGTTCCAGTGATCGCTGCATTAAACAGAGAAATAATTATTGTAATTAGTAATGGAAACACATTTTTTTAAATATTAAGGTATTATCCTACGTTTTACTACAGTGAGACATTATTAATACATTGTAATTTTATTATGATATGAAAAAAGAACGTGGCAAATATAAGATCAGGGAAAAAAAAGTCAATAGATATTACATCAAAGTCAATCACAATGGATCGTTCAACATTGATTTTTATTTTAATTCCTTTTCTGTTATAGGTACCTATCGAATTAATTGAATAATATTATTATCTTAGTACAATAGATCCACCATTGTTAATCTTACATCTGGCATTGTAGATTTATCCTCAATATAATAAATATCATATTAATAAGTGTAGTCGTCCATTTCCCATTCATTTTATTATTGATTTTGTTCATAATTGTTCGGTTATGTTCGTTATATTTTTAACCGTGTTTTTGTTGCTATGAATGGTTTCTGATATTCGATATAAAATCGAAAACGTTAATTTTTATTACGATATGTATTTTTTTTTATTTCAGTAATTTGTTACTTGAATGTTAACTTTTAACTAATGTTTTTTTTTTATATTTTGCAAAATATTGGTACACCTAGCCCGAATTAAATTACCAGTGAATCCTGAAAAAATGTGATAAATATTTTGCACTGAAAACTATACCGGTTTATGTTGAAATGCCAAACAAAAAAAAAATCGCTCAGTCATTTGACAAAATATAATATGTTTACAAAAAACAGGGTCAAATTTTCCATTTACAATAACATAAAAAAGCAACATGGGCCTCAAATTGAATCAAACTCGTGCATCGGAGATCACTCGAGTTTCTCAAAGTCGGATCATTCCTAGCACTCGTTTACCGCGTGGTGTCACTAGTCTTAAGTCCTCGAAATTAAAGTGAAGTGCAGTTGATAAAACGCGCGGTACCTGCGCAGACGCCTCAGTATCACTATTATGGCGCGAATCCCGATTACGATACTGGCCGTCTTGGCTACAGTTTTCGACGCAAAACTCGTTACAGGTGCGTAGTTGTGACAAAAAATGTGATTTGTGTCTGTGGTTCTTTTTTTTGGCGACAAAAATAATGCTTTTTTTTATTGAGTTTTCTTTTTTGGTGTTGGTGTGATTGTGGCTGAGAACGGTTCTTTTTTTTATATCACTATTTTAGTTGGACCAAGTTAAAATATACAAATATTGCGATACAAAAATTATAAAATATTTGTACAAAATATCAAGCCTATTCAGAATTTCATGGTACTGGTGTATAGTGTCAAAATTAAGAAGATATTTTTTTTTATTTGAATTTGCCAAAACAAACTTTTCAAACCTTATTTTAATACGAATAAAATTAAGGTGATAATCGTGATCAAACAAACAAGAAATAAAAGGGCTGTCATTTTCCATATCAATTACGCATAATTAAAATGAGACAAGTTTTTACAGGTTTTTCAAATCAAGTATAAGAAAATACGATATGAATTCATTTGTTTTATCTAATAGAAATTTGTCGCAAAATGAATGTTGAAAAAGCGTGTTTTGATTGCTTGAATGATTTTTCGAAAGCCACTCGTATAAATTGACTTGCATTTAATTTGTGACGATTTTTTTTTATAATAATTTGTTAAAGTAATAGAATTATTGGTTATTAATTAAAATAAGTTATCTGCATGACGTAAATTGCTTGACAGTAGAAAAATAGGTAGGTGTTGTGACATACTGTTGGCAGTACTTCCCCGAATGAAAACTTGCACAAGGAGATCTTCAATTGATTGTTATCTTTGTTGTTGAGGTAGGAATAGGCATATCATTGGAAAATCCATTGTCTACTTTAGGCTTTAGACGAAGGGGCATTCTGTACTCCGAGAGTGTGTCCGTGGCATCAAAGGCCCTATAAAAAAACGTTATATTTATTATTTACTTTTTAAAGATAGCAGCATTTGTTGTAATAGGAACCTTTTTGGCCAGATGTGGCAAAAATGCCCCAGTTCCACGAGTGCGAGCTGTGTTTTGGAACGAAGTATACTGTTCCTTATGCAGCCTTTGATTTTGACTCCAAGAATAGGTACTTCGGTACGTTCTACCTCTTATTACTTTGATATTATTGTTCGTTCCTAATTTATTTGGCCCCTTTTAGCATACTTTCGTAATCTTAAACTAGAAATAATTAAAGAACAACAAAAATTTAATATATTCACAAATAAATTAAAACAATTTCTAATATCTAAATGCTACTATATTATCAATGAATATTTAAATTATAAATTAGGTAATTACATGTGTTTTTAATTACTTTTTAAATAGTACAGTTACAATATATGATTTATTTAAAATAGTACACTCTTCCTCTCTTCTACTTTGCTGTGGCCGACAGGGTCCACAATAATCATATTGTTGTAAAATCTACCACCTAAGTTCACACGTGGAAGTATTAAATATATTGAGTTTATTGTCCATTTCGTCTTAACAATCACTACAATAACCTACGTACCTAGTATAGATTCGTTTTGTTTAAGACAGCGTCAGTAACCATATCGAATCGTCCATGAAAATTACAGCATTTACGATGATAAATAACGAACTCTTGACAATGTATACCTTTATGTAAGCCAGTACTTTTGATGACGCTATTTAAAATGAATACAAATATTAACTCAAAGCCAAACTATTACAGGTTTCTTTCAATATTTCCGTTACATTTTCAAAAAATATTGGAACAAATTTTTTGGCATTTACAATCGATAAAAATATTATGACAGAGCGCATCAAAGTTCAAGAGTAGGTAAGGGCTGATGAGTAAGGGCTGATGGCGCCACTTTAACGTGAAAAGTGGACCATCGCGTGATGTCACGCATGTTTTCAATGTACTGTATCGTCTCCCTTGTCTTCTTATATATTTTTTGACTGGCCTGTTGGTCGAGTGGTTAGTGACCTCACTGCTAAACCGGAGGTCGTGGGTTCGATTCCCACCCAGGACAAATCTTTGTGTGACGAGCACGATCATTTGTTCTGTGTCTGGGTGTAATTTGTCTATAATATGTATATATTTAGAAATATAAGTATGTTTATCAGTTGTCTGGTTGCCATAGCACAGGCTCTGCCTAGTTTGGGATCGGATGACCGTGTGTGAGTTGTCCCAACATATTATTATTATATTATATATTTTCTCTTTTGTCCGTTGACACGTGACAAAAGAGAAAATAAATGTCCAATATTTTTTGAAAATCTATCTTATTGACTTATTAGATTTTTATAACATACATTTATGTTAACTTCTGCGTCGTCTTCCCAATGCTAGTAATCGTGACCACATCATGTTTTCAAAACTTTGAATTAAAAAAAAATAAACCACTTAGGTACTCCTGCTTTCAGCAACATGCACGGCTTCTCAGGATTTTATCCTCAACGAGGTTTGGATTTGGTCTTACCAGCGTTTAAAATTCCTTTTCGCGGTCGAATTTGCTACTAAATAAAATAAAAAAAAAAACAAAATAAGTAGGTATTCCACTTCCATCTTTGACAAATATTTTAGTATCAGCAGCTCGTTTATGGAATGCATGGAAATTATGCGTGCTCAAACGCTACCAGCGTTTAAAAAATTTTTTAATTGGTATTTTTTTATGTATTTTAAATTATTATGTTTAATTAGTATTATTTCGAACGTTTGTACACTGACAGCCTTAAATCTATCTCCTTTCGTTCAGTCCATCCAAAGGTGGTCTGTAAAATATTGTTTTTATAATTTTTTGTCCTGTTTTATCTGCGGCCCACTCTTTCTCACATAGAGGACAACCAGAGTCCCAGCAGTGGAAATATAAGCGTTTATGATTGACTAGCTTTTGGACGCGACTTTGAACGCACTTATCCCGTTTTTTCCCGTTCCCGTATAGCCTTCCTCATGAATGCGGCTTCCAAAAAAAAAAAAAACCACATACGACTGATAGTTCCAGATATTAGCACGTTCAAACAAACAAACAAACTCTTTAGCCTTATTATTATTATAGATTTATATATGTATAGATAACATACAAGAGATCCACTTTTTAGTCAGCAGTATTTACAGGTAGGTACAGACAGCACATAAAGCTACCTGAAAATATAAAATTTTCTAAATCAACCTTGAATCTATTGCTTTAGCGATAAAGTTGAATATCAATCAAAGTAATTTGACAGATTGTTGTAGCTTGATGTGCTGGCGACTGTACACCGATTTCACCGTAATTTGTGAGCTAGTTTACGCTATTATTTTTATTTTACTACTCGAAAGTCGAATGCAAAAACGAACGGAATCAAAGACAACTTAAACATTAGAAAATACAGAAAAAAAGGTTTAAGTTGTACAAAAGTTTTCACGTCACATCAGAAAGCAGATTAAATTGCGATAGTTAGTTTTTTGTGAAGAAAATTGTAGTGGGGTGCGTTCATAAAGAAGCACGTTTTCGGTACAGATAGGTTGGTACGGGTCGGTACTGATTGGTGCAATTAAACTTGTATGTGAAATCTGTCCGTGTCTGTACCGAATCAACCTGTGTCAGATTAAACTCCAGGCAGAGGTCGGAATTAGGTAGAGTTATTTATGTACTTACACTGACAGTTATTTATACAGCGAAAGAATAAAGTGGATATGCCTCAAATCCCGAGATTATTTTTAAAAAGCATAAAAATCACGTGATTTATTAAATAAAAAAGTTATTTACTTTTCCACAATTTAAACCACTGCACGCGCGACCTTGCCAAATTTACATCAACGACATCGGATGTCCGAAATTGCAAAATTCCAATGCGCACACGCGCGATGTTGCCACATTTGTAGTTCGCACAACATAGCTTGTGAGAACAAAAGAAAAATTATTACTATTTATTTTTACACACGGAATTTTCTATTAGAAATCCCAGGAAGATCCATATTAATATCAACATTTCGATGCAAGTACATGAATAAATCTACCTTATTCCGACCTCTGATCATAACAAATAACCCTTAAATACAAGACGCTAATGACCTAGAATACCTAGAACTTGTCTAATTAAACTGTCCAATCACTTTCACTTGTATCGAGTTAGAACATTATCTTTGAAAACTTGAAAAACTGGAAGTATTGAACAGATAAAGAAAAAAATCTACTACTTTCTATTCCTCTTAAACACGTGTAACAGAATAAACGCAAACCTGAAAAGGGGTAATTTGTACTCATCGTTATGAACAACTTTTACTATGGGAGCAACACCGAAAGTGCAAAAAAAATCGACTGCCCCATATATTTATGTGCGCATAACTCGACAAATGTACTAAACAGCTGATTATATGTTTGATGTAATATATATATTTACTAGCTTTTGCCCGCGACTTCAAATGCGCATAATAATCCGTTTTTTCCCGTTCCCGTAGGAATTTCGGGAAATGCCAAATTTCAGCTTTCTACGACCTCTGTCGTAGTCTGTCAGTCACTCAGTCAGTCGACGAGACGCAAGAATTTTATATATCATCCGCCTAGCCCTTTCCCAACTATATTGGGGTCGGCTCCCAGTCAATCCGGATTCAGCTGAATACCAGTATTCAACCAACAACCAGTATTATCAATTCCTATCAAAAACGGTCGTGAGTCTTGAGACTTCTTATCTTCATTAGGGAAGGGTTTACATATGTCCGTGTAGTAAATTAATTATGATCGAAAGGTTTGCAGTCCTATTTGAAGTAGGTATCCTTTTATGCACGGTTGATTAATCAGCCATTTTATTGTATAGGAACCAGGTTTTCTGCCGCTTTTCTTCGACGGCACAAAAGTAGCTTAACTACTAAAGTAGTAACTCTTCCTTGAGGAAGGTCTCAATATGATGAGTCGGAACTCGTACAGTAAACGACTTGAGATTCGTGTTATGGCGCGACTCTAGCTTCTCAACCCTTAAGGTCCAGCTGGTCTTCACTCGAACATACTCCACGATCTCCTTAGCCTTCGTGCAGTGATGTAGCCGGAACACATAGAGCGGCGTCGTAGGTATTGCTGGACGCAGCATATTGAGTCCTGCCAGCGCGGTCCCGCACTGGTTCCGACTAGGAGGCTTCTTCCTCTTCTTCTTTTACACCTTCACGAAGCCATCCTTGTCACACGTGCCTTACGCTTCTTTTGTATTTATGCTTATATCACTGAGTGCGGTGATCATGTAACTTCGTGGCTGCCTTATGAGACGAAAAAAAAGATTTGTAAAAAAAAATAAGCAGTTCCAGATCTGGCCTTTAAAATTACAAATATACCGTAAGTAACAATAACCCTAATAACCCTGTTGTTCCTTGTAATTAAGTATGTAAGTAATTTTGAAATATCGTCAATTAGAAAAGTCAAAATAAATATTAAGTCATTATTATTTTGCTAGTAAAACTGATTGCTTATCTCTACCGCTGCACGCACACTACTGCGTCAGGTCATGAAGTACAGATGTTAAACTATTTTTTTTCACTGAGTCGAATTTCCAAGGAATCAGTTTGTGTAAAATTTTTAGGCCAATCGTTGTAACTTCATTTATGGTAAGCTTATAAATTCACAAACACTTCTTCAAGGAACCACAGGGTTTATGTTACATGTTGCAAAAACAAACAAACAACATAATATGTACCTAAGTTGCTTAAAATAGGCACATTAGGCTAATATTATGAAGAGTTAAGGGAAAAAAAATGGCCATGGATAACCATTACCTTGACTTGGTATGATGACACCATAATTTCGTTACACTGTAATCATTGCTGGTATAGGGACAGAATGTTAAGGGGAGTACAGACCGGTGTTACGTAACATGTTACAAAGCTAGGAAACGAGCAGGAACATGTGTGTATGTGTTTTGTTTTACACGGATTTTAGAACACGGCGTAACATAACGTGCTCGCTGCGAATGTTACATTACGCCCCGTAACACCGGTCAGTAGCCAACTTTTCAAGTTTTTTACAATATTTTTTTTATCTTGGGACAACTCACACACGGTCATCCGATCCCAAACTAGGCAGAGCCTGTGCTATGGCAACCAGACAACTGATAAACACACTTATATATTTCTAAATACATACATATTATAGATAAATTACACCCAGACACAGAACAAATGATCATGCTCATCACACAAAGATTTGTCCTGGGTAGGAATCGAACCCGCGACCTCCGGTTTAGCAGTCAGGGTCACTAACCACTCGACCAACAGGCCAGTCAAATTTGGCCTACGTCAATGCCACGTCTTGCAGATAAAAATCTAAAAAATGTGACAATTGTCACGTTTTGTAGAGAGGCACGTATTTAGATAAAATTGCTTTTTATCGATCGGTCATCTAAATTGTCATATTTCATAATATCTGGAATTTCCTGCCAGAGTCTGCGATTCCTGATAGCTACCGACGTCCACATGACATTAGGGTGCCAATTCTACAAATCTCTCCGTGATCACGTGACATCTTAATTGTATGGATTAAACGCTCACCTCGTGATCACTTCACCCAAGTCTTCACTCCATCATGTTTACAGAATGGACAGGCTGTATCGTAGTGTTGTGTCACAGCTCAACAATTGGGTAGATCATGTTTAGACATTAAAATAAACAATTAACGGATATTTAATTCGAGTCACTCAAAGGAGGAAAAATCATTTTTACTGTTTCACTATTAAACCTGTCGACCGAAAACTCATCCCCATAAAAACCTTAACCACTATGCAAATCATTACACCCAGTTATCTTAAATACTCTGAATCAATCAGCTAAGTGCCTGAACGAAACATATTTAAAACACATTATTATAAAATATTTTTCAAAAAAATAAAAATTTGTCTGTCAGATTTTCAAAAAATATTGGACACGTATTTTTTCTTGGGGGTTTGTGACTTGACTCGGCGATGTTTTTGCGTTAATTGAAAATGTTGAAAATAGACCCTGTTTATGGGACAAATGTATAGTCGACTACAAAAATACAATATCGACAAGGAATGCATGGACCAAAGAGTAATATAATATAGTGACGTTAACGCTCTGTAGCGGCTCCGCGTAAAATGACGTCTGAATCACGGATTTGGATCGGAGGTAGTGCGTAAGCAATATCCGAGTTAGGTCCGACTTTTCTCGGACAGTATTTTGACGGATTCTGATCGGATTTGGATCGGACGTAGTGCGCAACCGCTCTAACTCTTACCTGAGATTAATCTTTAAAAACAAACTGATGTTTTTATTAACAAATATTCTTCCACTACAGGGCTTAGGCCTTCCCCAGATCCTTCCACTCTGCCCGGTGTGCTGCCCTCCGACCATTTCATTATGAACGCTTCAAAGTCGTCACGATAGGGTTTCCTAGGCGTTCTTCGGCGACGACGCTCGTTCTCTGGCTCCCACTTAGTTACGACTCTGACCCATCTGTCCTAATGCATCTTTATTCTATACTAATATTATAGTTTGGATGTTTGCAACTCAATCACGTCAGAACGGCTAAACGGATCTTGATGAAATTTCTTGGTGAAGAAGTAGATAATAGTCAGGAATAACACTTAGGATAGGTACTTTTAATCCCGGGAGTATTTTTCCTTGGAATAATTTTATTATTTATTAATATATTTATTAATATTAATAGTTATGTTATTGGGTTGTAACTATTTAACGTTTAGGTACTAACACCGTCCTTGGACAAAGTCAAGCGCCAAAAATACATTTTAATATAAATAGATTCTTCTTTTTTCTTATTTTAAATTGCGAGTACGTTCCTAAAGAATATCAAATACTTAAGCAAGTGTATACCTTTGATATATAAACTATGTATGTTACATACGTAATTTACAATATATGTTTACGGTTCAAGCATATAAAATGGGCTTTTTAAGCTAAGGCAGCATTGTATCCATAAGCTATCTACCAAATCAATTTTCTTATGAATTGCCACAAGAAAACCATTTCATATTCTCTATTAAACCCTTCACTAATACTAAGAGCAATTATTAAGTGAATTATAAATTAAACGTTATGAGTTACACATTGCCCCTGACAACAAGAAACCCGCGACCTCTATTTATCTTTATTCTTTTACCGCTTGTTTTCCTGTTAGAAAGAAAGAAAACTAGTTTATTTGGCACACACAGGTACACATAATGTTTGTACACATAGAAAGAAACTTAATTTCAAACAATAACATCGTGTGCCCCGCGGCAGAAAAACAAAAGAAGAAATCAATTGAATCAAAAAGCACAAATATTAATTCATTCAATAAAAATAGAACAAAAAAAGTTCCGCAACACAAACAGAAACCGGTTTCGAGCGATCCCCAACCCAGACTCACTGTTACCAGTGGGTCATATCATTTTGTAACTTATTCCTATAAGATTTTATTTCCTAGCACTACAAGATACCTACCTAGTTAACGACAGTATTTAACGAAACTCCTGCTAGATAAGAATTGTATAGATCATCATTTCAGCTGAAAGATGTCCACAGCTGGACATAGGCTTCCTCCATCTTTAATTCTTTATTGTACACCATATCAGCTTATATTAATTCACAGTGATTTAAATAGTTCATGTACAAAGGCGAGCTTAACTCAAAAATGAGTTTTCTACCAGCAAACCTTTGAGTGATAGAGAGCGATCACAATAGAGGGTAGGATAGGCTCCAAAGCGTTGCCACTTCGACCAGCCCTTTGCTTCTCGCATCCAATATAACATTATTATAGGCTAAAATAATCAAATCAACCATATTCTTTCTAGGAGATGTGGCGGCATCGGTGCCAAAACCGAAGAAAGTGTTGGACACTTTCATGAATCCAGCATACATTCCCGTTGAAGAGAAACACCAGTCTTACTGGAAGAAATCGGCTGCCCAGACCATCAAAGATAAGCTCGCTGAGAAACCAAACACGAATAAGGCGAAGAATGGAATCCTGTTTATCGGTGATGGAATGTCATTGGCGACTGTCATGGCCGCCAGAACGTTTTCGGGTCAGCTTGAGCAGAGTCTTGGTGAAGAATCAGTCCTGGATTTCGAAAAGTTTCCTGTCAGCGGATTAGCTAGGGTGAGTGTCTATTTTAAGAATGTTAACTACATGAGCAAGAAAGAGGAGCTTGTGGCTAAATATTAGTAACTAGCGGACGTCATCCGGTTTCAGCCGCATAATTCCCGTTCCCATGGGAGTACGGGGATAAAATATAACCTATGCTACTCGCTAATAATGTAGCTATCCATTGCTGAAAGAATTTTAAAATCGGTCCAGTAGTGTTTAAGTTTATTCGGTACATACAAATCTTTCTTCATTAAAATATTAGTATAGATAACATAAATTTCGAGGTTAAGATACTCTTGTCAAGGTCGGGTTTTAGCTGGGTGACCATCTATTGCATACCGAGTGTCGTCCATGCCTTGGGAAGCATGTTAAACCTCTGATCCCGGCTGTTAGTTGACCATCTTTGACAATCGTTAAATATAGTGTGAAGCCAGAAAATCTGATACCAGTATTTTAAGAATTTTAACTCCATAAGCAGGAAGGAGGAGCTTGTGGCTAAATATTAGTAATAACAGCAACTTCGCGGATAAGATACTCTTGTCGAGGTCGGTTCGTAGATGGTTGACTATCCATTGCATACCGAGTGTGGTCCATGCCTTGGAATGCATGTTAAACCGCTGGTCCAGGCTGTGAGTTGAACTTCTTTGACAATCTAATCTAAACTAATAATAATAAGAAGGTATATACAAAAAAAAAAATTATGTATATTATAAAGAGAAAAGATTTGTTTGTTTCACCTATACATCACGGTTCATGAGATATAGCCTGCCGACAGACAGACCGACGAACAGTGGAGTCTAAAAGTATTGTAAATCCGAAAGCGAATTTGTTTGTTACTATTTCAAGCCTAAATCACAAAACCGAATTTAATGAGTTTTGATACAGAGATGGGGCCTGAAAACGGTTGTAGGTTATTTCCTTTTTTTTTGGAGAAAATCTATATCAACGCGAGCGAAGTCGGTAAAAGTATACATATAATAATTTCCACGTCCATAAAAATGAAATGCATCAAGTCCGTTTTCCACCGCAAAAAAGTAATGAGCCGGAAATGGTTAAGCGGAGCGGAATTCATTTTCATGAAATATGTAGGTTTGCGTTTCGACCAAGAAATAGTTTTGGCAGTTTAGTCACCTGATTCCCACTGCGAGCTTATTTTTACTCTTTTTGCCCGCTGAGTCATTTCCGCTCGACTCTTTTTTGGTGAAAACACATGTAAGCAGTTTTCTCTTGCGAGATAAAATAAGTAATTAATGGATCCGCTCCGCTCGCGGTGGAAACCGGGCTTAAGTCTGTTTACATAAAAATAGGCAAGTTAATCCTATGAATGAATTCCCTTGTATAAAACATAGAAAAACAAAATAAGGAAGGAAGCAATTCAAAGTACAATCGCTGCATAAAGTATTGTCCAAAAATTGTTGTATGAAAAAGATCAATTTGTCCAATGAAGCGCAACACGAAACACGAAGAAGTACTGCGAACTAACCGCTTTTGTACGTGACTATATCGAGATGTCGGTGGAATAGTTTATTTTTTCTTCAAGATACCGTCTATATTTGCTAACAGAGGAATGACTTATAAGGACAGAATTCTGTAGAAAAGGATTAAGAATGCAGAAATCTTTAATTCCTGCAAAAAGGGTCGATGTAATAAACCAAAAACGTTTTTTAAAAGGCGTTGTCGCCTCGCGCTTGTCTGCGGGAGCCTTAATTCCTCTCCTTTTCACTGACTGAAAAATACATTAAAGAAAAAAATATGTGTATCGTAGCAACTAGATTCGTGCCCGATTCATGGTCTCCTATTCTAATAGGACTTAGGCGCAAAACGGGTCAAATGTGTGTGTACCAAAGGCACACCTCTGCCTAGGGAAAAATAATTATGTTATTTAAAAAATTAGACGAATACTAGAACAAAAAAGCTGATAATGCGTCACACGAATCACAACTAAAGGCATTAATTTAAAAGTGCTATTTTATATTATAAAGGATCTCCACGTAGTATAAAATCGCTTTTCGCCGTCTGTCTCTCTGTACGCTTAGACGTTTTAAACTACGCAACGTATTTTAATGTGAATTTCACTATAATTTAGAGAATTTCTTCAGAAAGGTTTATAATAGGTAGAATACATTTTATTGAAATTGTAAGTAGTGTAGTTGATATTTAGCCAAGTATCCATAAAGTGATTTTCGGGCCCACAACAGTCAATATTACTCGTGTGAAGCTGGGGTGGGTCGCTAGTTAATTAATATAATTTTTCCACGCAATTATTAACGTTGTACATTGGTCGATCCTTCTTACGTTCACATATAAATATTTATTTTTCTTGTAATAATGTTTATCAAGAACATCAATATTCTTAAGAATCGATTAAAATAGAATATGAACGATATTCTTAATAATTAAATGCAAAACACATACCTCTAAAATTCCCCGTAATAACGTACACGAGTAGATTATCTATCTAATTTGTTATTATATTATTTCTAATTATGTCGTTCTTGGAAGATACTTATATTTTATTTTATATCTAAAGAAGAAGTTCTACGTCAAATTTGAAACAAAATTCTACGGCGATGCACCTAAGTTTCAAGTACAGCCAGCAAAGTCCTTTATTATATAATATTATTTATATTATTGTATATATGTATATATTCATCATAATCTGCCTAACCTTTTCCCAACTATATTGGGGTCGGCTTCGCGTCAAACCGGATTCAGCTGAATACCAGTATTTTACGTGGAGCGGCTGCCTACCAGACCTCCACAACCCATTAACTGGGTAACACGGTAGTTCTTGGCAAGACTGGAGTGAGATTTACTGGATTCTGACAATCCGTAACGACTGCCAAAGATTTACAAATGACAGCCGGGACCAACGGCTTAACGTGCTTTCCGAGTACTCTAAACTCGGTATGTTAAGATGTTCACCCATCCACAGACCAACCTTGGCAAGCGTTGCTTAACCTTGAAGATCGACCCGTGCGGCTGTAATTATTTAGCCATGAGCTCCTCCTCCTCCTCAGATATTATACATACTTACAAATATTAATATTTATTTCACATCGGTTCCGATATTTTACATAATTTGGAATAAACAATACAAAACTGACTTTTGTTGCTTACTGTTCCATTTTAAATAGTGATGAAATAAAAATAAATACAGTTGATAATTTTATATTTTTTCAATACAATTGAGTTCGAATCAGACCCGCAAGCGAATACTAGAGCACACAGCGAATTCAAACACAAACAGATCAACAATACAATGTTTATGTGTACTCGTACCGCGCTTGACCGCGCATGCGCTCTGTGTCACGTTCAAGGAGAGCTGCGCACGCGTCGAGGCCAAGCGTGCCATGTCTGACGTCACACTCTCTTCCGTACCGATTTTGATGAAAGATAGAGATTGCTTGAAGCAGAGACGGGGAAAGACTTTATATACTTAAGATAACGAAGAAAGGGACTGGTAAACTTTCACTTAATTTCTTTAAAAAAAAATGCGGGGCAGTCTTTGGGGACTGCCGATAGAAGTGAAAACTAAGCGAAAGCTAAAGCGTTACGGACGCGAATTCCATGGTTTTTGTTCACCCAAAAAGTGCCCAAGGTGCCTAAAGAAGTTTTCACTTCAAAAAACAAAATTACAATATACATAATTATGTGACCCTCACAATAAGCCCTTTCATTTGATACGTCACACGGCACAATTATTTTTCCTCGACGGGCCAATCCGTCACGTAGTGGCTGCCTGAGGACGGGCGTCATAGCGGAGGCAGGCCATAGAAACACTAACGTGACTATTTTATACTTGTAACAAATATAAAGAACTTTGGAAAAGTATGGGGGACAATACAATGTAAAACAGAATAAACGCAATACTAATTATGAACAACTGATTTAAATTTATATAATAATTATTAAATACAAACTTTATTAAAACAATTTTTTTTAAAACAACGATATACAACATTTTTAATTAAGTAAATTTATTCGTCGATTATCAAATATTAAACAGATTCCTCTAATTGAACTAAAATGCCGGCAAATTATTTAAGTATCAATACATAATAATTACTATGGGACTAAACTTGAAATTACATTATGTATTACAGTACACTTTATCGAGTTGTCCGAACATAAATTCGTGGGGAAGTCGATTTTTTCTTTGTGATTTCAATGTTAATCCCATAGTAAAAGTTGTTCATAATAATGAATACAATAACCTCTTTTCAGGTACCGTAAAACGGGGTGGATAGAAATGCAGGGGTGAATAAAAACAAAACTTTTATTTGGATTTTCACTAAAATATCATATTAATGATTTCTCACAAAGCATACATTTAAAACAAAAATAATGTATTAAAAATTGGAGTTCTTCATTGCTGCAAACAATATTTAAATAAAGTGAAAATTCCAATCAAAGTTTCGTTTTTATTCACCCCTGCATTTCTATCCACCCCGTTTTACCCGGTATTGCGTTTAGTCTGTTACACGTTGTACAGTTTAATTAAAATTCTTATTTAACATTGAATTTTAAGTGGACGCGGCCACACTTTCTGACGTATGATTAAAACATCTGTCTCGTTGTTTGATTGTCTCCTCTGTTCAATACAGTAGACGAGACAAAATTCTGCATATCACTCGACTATAGTTAAGTGACATGCAGAATTTTGAACAATGCGAGGAAGGAAGCGTAGCTTATTATTTTCACGGCAATTAAAATCATTGTTAGGCTCACAGTGTGCCTGCAAGGTAACAGGAAAGCGAAGAATCTGAGGTGAAAATAAATTGTCTTTGGTTACTATTTCCCTACTTCTTACAAATGTTTAACTGCTCCGTTGGTCTCGCGGTCGCAAGTGATTCCCAGGTCGGGCAAAAGTGTAATTGAGTTTCTCCAATTGGAATTTGTGACACCCCCGTGCCTCGAAAAGCACGTTAAGCCGTTGGTCCTGCGCCAGATCTTTCTCCAGTCGTGTCCAGTTGCTTCCCATTGGAATATGAGAGTGATGGAAGAGGCAGTGCACTTGTGTTTGCGCACACACTTGTATACTATATGTCCCGCGCCGATGGCTAGTCTCGGTTGAGAGTGGTCGCCATGGCCGAAATCGGTCAGGCGGACTATACAAATGTTTACCATTTCAATGACAAAACTGATTAATATTGCTCTAAGTATTACTATCTACTAGTTATGCACTTCAACTCACTCCATAGCGAGAAGATTTTTTTTTTAATTTGTTCTTAACTACCTTAAATTGCTCAACAATTTATAGAGAAAAGTGATCATCACTCAGTTGTGTCGCGCCTGTCTGTTCCACTATGAGCAAGAGATGAAGTTATATAGAGCGAATAGTACTATCCCATTTTCACAACGTAATCATGCTTTATACTATCCTACTAATATAATAAACGCGAAAGTCCTACTAATGTTTGTTTGTTACTCTTTCACGCAAAAACTACTGAATGGAACTTGATGAAATTTGGCACAGAGGTAGATTATAGTCTGGAATAACACATAAGATACCCAGGCGTATGTTACTTCGGGATAATTTTCGACATTCACGTGGGCGAAGCCGCGGGCGACAGCTAGTTTATAATATTGTTCTATCCCACAAGTTAACAAAAAATATTCTATTTTTCAGACGTACTGCTTAGACGCTCAAGTCCCGGACTCAGCGTGTACAGCCACGGCATACCTGACCGGTGTAAAGACCAAATATGGCGTCATTGGTCTGGACGGCAACGTCACTAGATCGTCCTGCTATTCACAGCTGCATGAACCGAACTGGACACCTTCCATTGGACAGTGGGCTTTGGATCAAGGACTCGATGTTGGTTAGTGTACTTTTGTTTATTAGCAAGAAAGCAAAACTCCACCAGCAAAGGCGCACAAAATAACAAAATAAGTAGAAAAAATAACTTAATTAACTTAACCTAAAACTAAAGCTTAAAGGCTAATTCAGACTAGGCTAGTATTTTAGTCGAGTGACGAGTAGGTAATTTAGTATAAACGTGTCTGAATAATAAAAATTTTGTCGAGTAGTTTATCAATAAATTTTATTGAGTCGGTCCATTTCGTTCTAATTTTATCGGGTGAGTAGCGCCTCCCACCACGTATCCCTGCTCACTGGTTCACCGGCTATTCAAGTCTAAACTCTTTGTTTTAGTCGAGTTCATTAGTTGTCGCACGAATGTCGGTCTTTCGGGCATTCTCAATTCTCAAACTATTGAAGTATTCGTGTGGATCTTCTAATGATAATTCTTTCAGAAAATAATTCATAGCTCCTAGTTCATCTCTTCTACTGATATATTTTTGCAACCGTAGTTTTTTTTCTACATGAAACCAATTTTTACATCCACGTCTTCTAAAATAGCCACTACCAGAATTTATCAGCAGAATTTATTAACCTTATTAGTTATTACAATGCACCCTTCACTTGTGTAGGTACTGGTACTCGGCCGTAGTGCGAACGGTTTTTGGGCAGTAGCCTGTATTTTGGTTAGTAAATTACTCGCCACTCGACTAAAATACTAACCTAGTCCGAACTAGCCTTTTAGTTCTAGTATGTAGTTCAGTTCTTAGTATTTAGTTTGAAAGTCGAGAAAGATGAATTACAGCTAAAACTTGCGCTGTAATTTGGCGGGTAGTCCGTGGTCTGTCGGATAAATTATTGGGATTGTTCTTTTAATTAAGGTTTTGGCTGACGTGATAACAATAAAATAAATTTAAACACGACAGTATTACGTCAAATCATGAATGTCACACGAAAATGGGACAATCGGTGATTAGTTCAGACAATACTGCCGTCTGCCATTAATTTTGTTCGTTATGTGACGATGACATTGCGCGTTGTCATGTATATCCAACTATATTCAGATCATGGGTCACAACAATGCGATTTTTAATTTAATGTATGTATCTACATATTAGAAGTATTTATTTCCTTCACCTGTTAAACTAGTGATATTTTAGAGATGTGGTTTTAGAATGCGATAATTATTTGTTCGAACTTGCAGCGCCATCTATGTACTGTGAACAGAACTAAACTCTTTGTTTGATTTCACTATTGCTCACTAGATGTCGCAGTCAAGACCTTTTGTTCATGTTTTTTAATTATAACTACATTTCCTTTTGATTGTTGTCAGACAGACAGACAATATTAAAAAAACAATTTCAAGGAATCAAACGATTTTTCAGAGGGCCAATTCTACAAATTTTTAAATTCAAGAAAAACACCTCTAATTCCCTACATTTTGACAAATTGCGACTGAGATGCTAATGCAAACGTTACCGTTGGTAAAAAAAATATTAAAGAAATTGACCTTTTGATTTCATTAAAATATTATAGGCAGGTTGATAACAGACTAGTTTCTGTCAACATCTCACCGTGTAAAATAAGGGGGACTGAGCGTGAAGTGAACTGTCATTTCACCTTGATTGTATGGATTGACAGCTCACTTCACCTAAGTTCACACCGTGAAAAGTTAAGAGAATTGCACTGCTGCTTTCAAAACTGGTGAGGTACAAAATTATATTCGTCCCTTCATCTCCGTCTTGGTCGGCTGCACGCTATGTGTATAAGTACCTATTCAATCAGTGCTGAAAAGTAGACCTTTGCTAACGCCTCACGGCGCAAGTGACGTTATCGGTCACTATAGAAACCGATTTACCGGGTATTGCATTTTTTTTTTAATGTAAGAACCTGCAACGAGGACCTAGACTCCTTGAGCTTCAGGGTCCTAAAATTATGTTCCTAACCACTTAATCATCCCTTACTCCTCATTATTTCAGGTTTAGTGACCACAACGCGAGTCACACATGCGTCTCCTGCAGGGATGTATGCACACACTTCGGAACGGAACTGGGAGTCTGATGCCGACGTACCCACTGAATGCCTCGCTGCCGGGTGCAGAGACATCGCCTACCAACTCGTTACCAGCAGCCCTGGAAGTAATTTTAAGGTACAACATCTTTTTGTCCTTATTTATTTAGGGTGCACATTATTAGGGTGCATATTAGCACATGACTGGTGTCTTCTTCATCACCTTCTTTCTGGTCATATAATTTAGCTATTGTTTTGCGCATTATGATGATGATTGTCAATGGGTTCGGTATTTAAACTTTTGGGGTTCAAATATACAAATCTTTTTACTATATATGACAGTTATAGATGTTTTGTTTGTTACTCAAGTACGTCAGAACGGCGAAACGGATCTGCAGAAGCACAGTGATAGATAGTTCATATGCTACTTTTTATCCTGCCTGATTTAAGACATACCCAAGTCCACTGCCAATGCCGTAATAATCAAGTGATCTCGTTGTGTGAAATATCTACATATTTTATTGACGTTTCAGGTCATCATGGGTGGTGGACGCCGAGAGTTTCTACCCAACGTGACAAGCGTGCTGGGCAATAAAGGCAAGAGACTGGACGGTGTGGACCTCACAGAACTCTGGCATGTTGACAAACAGCAAATGAACGCGACACATCAATATGTCACCGACAGATTGGAACTTTTGAAGGTTAGATTATATTTATTTTTTTCAAACTCAAGGGACAATTCTACTAATCTTCTGTCAAAATGTAGAGAAATATGAGATCGTTTTGACAGATTGTGTCTGAGATGCAAATGCGTACGTTGCTTAAAAGTTAGTAGGATTGGCCCTCAGTTTACACTATTTAAGTAATACCCTGTTCTAGTAATTCTAAGTAGTACAAGATTGCAACTGCATTAATCTAAATAAGCTGGAAAAAACGAATCAAACATAAATTTTAACCGAAACCGGTAAAATAAAAACAGCATTATTATGAAACATGCGGTGCCATTGAGTCACTGTACGAGTTAAGTTAACATACAAAAATATAATCAATATTCTTTTACTTTTCTAGGTATTTAATTCAGATGACCTGCCGGAGTACCTATTAGGCTTATTCACGAACGACCACATGGAATATCACCTCAAGGCTCAAAACCAGCCTACCCTCGAAGAAATGGTGGAAGTGGCTATTAAGATGCTCAGCAGAAACCCTAACGGATATTTCTTATTCGTTGAAGGTAATCTAAACCAATGTTATCAAAATGTTAAACTGATCTAAAAGGTCATATCTGTAAGAATTGATACGGTTCCGAAAACAGTTACATTATTATCGAGTGCCAGTGACTAGTTTTTTTGCCACAAAAAACGCAAGGTTCCTGTGAGATAGAATGCGGGAGTAGCCGCAAGAAAATTCAAGTCTATCTTTTTTGCGTATCGACGATACTCCTAAATACACTGTATTGCACAGGCTATCAAGGGTGTAGGTGGACGGCAATTTGGAATACTTTTGCAAATAGGTCATAATCTGATTAGGAACACCACACTCGCTAGAGCTGTGGGTGAATCGATTACTGATTAATTTCTTTGGGGGTCCAGTGCAGTTACATCGTTTTGTCGAGTTTCATGAACTCTGCGTTTTTCTGGCGGTGGCGGTGGAGTTGACTCTCATGAGTAGTAGTGGTCGGAAACAGAGAGACGGGTTTGTCCCAAAACAAAAATTTCCCCCTATTTCATCCAAAAACCTAGTAAAACAAAATTTTCTTATTTTAACTAAGAAAATAAGAGTCATCATTCCGTGGATAAGTGACTATGTATTGCACGTTATACCGTTGGTCAAGGCTGTAATTCATAGATATTTGTCAGTCGCTACGCAAAGTCAGAACACTGAAAATCTTAGAACCATACTTACGAGTACCTGTTCCTTATAAAAATCAGGCATTACCATAGGATAAAATTATATTACGTTAGCTACAAATTATCCATCTAACATACTATGTATATGGCTAAAACTGACCATTTTTAGCCCAACTTATGCACACACTTTCATTTTGACTTAGGTACCATTTCATTGTTAATTCTGTGTATCGTACGTATTTTATGTATGGTTGTTTAATAAATATTATTGTGTCTGTCATTCCAGGTGGTAGGATAGACCATGCTCATCACGATAGCCTGGCCCACTTGGCTTTGGATGAGACCGTGGAGTATTCAAAAGCTGTCAAGAAAGCGAGGGCTCTAACAAATGAGGAAGATACCTTGATAGTCGTCAGTTCTGACCATGCACATACAATGACTGTTGCCGGGTACCCTTCGAGAGGCAACGATATACTAGGAACGGTGGACACTGCTAAAGGGTTAGATGGGAAAGCCTACACTACAATAAGTTACGCGAATGGAAAAGCCCATTCTATTGGAGAAGACGGCACAAGGGTTGACGTGACTCTACAAAATGAGTTCACATCGCGTAAGTTTTATTGTTATTTATTTGTCAATATAAACTTGTCTATAATTCGGTAACTGTCTGGAAAACCCACAAAAAAAAGTAGACGTTAAGATTGCAAAAAGATTTTGATTCCGTTGATTGGTTAAAGATCACTTGTCTTGTGTTTCCTTATATGAATTAGACAAATTAAGCAAAAAAACACTCGTTCGTTTTTCATTTAAATTTACGTCGTCCATGACCGAATTTCTCTTCAAATTCAATTCTCCGCGTAAAGTGTATAAAACACTTTTTTTTTTATTTAATATCCTCGAAATAAAATCGTGTCGCTTCAACTCTGGATGTAATTTTCGCAGGTGACCTAAACTACGCATATCCGAGTCTAGTGCCATTGGATTCGGAGACCCATGGGGGAGAGGATGTTGCAGTCTTCGCGTCAGGACCTTGGCAGCATCTGTTCACAGCCAGCTACGAACAGAACGTGGTGCCGCATCTGATGGCCTTCGCCATGTGCATGGCGGAAGACCGTCACGAGAACTGCAGTCCAGACCATCGGTCGACATCTAGCGGCATCACCATACAACCTAGCATCGCTGTGCTAGCAAGCCTATCTGTGATAATTAGTTTAAGACAATGTTTTTAGGGTACAAATACTTAATTTTTTCATGTAGAATAATAGCGCGATTTTTTTTAATTTATGGCAGTGTTTCATATTGTTTGGATTAGTGAAACTTTAGGAAGTATTACTGATAACCAACTGGCTGGGACGGTGTTCGTAACAACGGGCATGCCATTGATTTTGACCGTCCGTTCCGACTGACCAATTTAAGCCAGTTGGCTTATGTTGCAGTTGGTTGTTATAACACTGTACTTGAATTTATAATGCGAGATACTCATCAAGTTTCGAAATATCAAACTCTTTGCCTTACAATCCAAAGTTCAAATTCCATTGCAACCCATACTTTTTAGGGCCTTTGGCACAAACGGTCATTTAAAAATCGACTTAAAATACACGTTAATATTTGGTTGAAATTATCTCGAATTATAAATTCTAGTAACTATAAGGGAGGGAAATAAAAATGCTGTTGGAGTTTAAACGCTCAGAGTCTGATCAGCACCCAGAGTTGAAAATGTAACAGTCGAGAAGAGCAAATTGTTAGTTCCATTAATATACGTAATGATAAATCAATAATTATAACTGCTCATGAATTAAATTCATGAAGTATCCTAAGAGCTGTGAACCGTGTTTTATAAAGATCAACAATGTTGGACTTGTACATAAATTAGTTTTTAAGAAGTTGTTAAATAGAATAGGACGATATTTCAGTATTTTTATGAGTAAACATTAAAAAAGTACAATATTATGCAGTTGCGTATTATTTAAGCCATATACTATAAACTTTAATACCTATATAGCGATGACGGGCGAGCGTTTTGGGGGACTGTCTTCACGTAGAACTTTGACGTTCAAAAAGTGTTGGCACTCAGCCTAATTTAAATAAATGACTTTTGATTTTGATTTGATTTTGACTTAATTTGCTTTCGAATTTACTTTCCATACTCAAATCTGTCCGAGCTCAGGTAGTTTTTAGAGCAAGCCAATTGCGGCATTATTTACATAAAAGTGAAGCTCACAATTTTTTTCAATTACATATTTCAGCGCCATCTAGTGTCCGGTAGAATTACGAGCAAAGTCGCGGAACTGTTCGAAAGAGTTAAAGTGACCCTGGAATGCAAAGAGCATTATGAAGGAACAGAGTGGGTTTAAGTAATGACGACCTACCAAAAAAAAAAGCAATTAAAAAAGGGAGTCTAACGAACCTAACACGCAGTCACTGTCTTACACTTTTAAGCTGTTGAAGGCAGCAAAGAAAATAACGCCATTTCCTAAATTCACAAAGAATTATTATTATTATGCACGGAATTGTACTTAAAGGTCAATGCAAAGCGTTAAAACCCAAGTCGCAATCTATCTCAATCTCAGCGTCAATCAATGACAAAAACTTGTCAAAATTTATGGAAATTATATACGTTTTTGACGGTTTGCGATTCCAACGCGAATGCGCACGCTCCATAAAAATACGAGAATTGATGCAAACTCAACTAAATGACGGGAAATTCAGTCTTGCTAAACGCCTTATAGAAATCACGTAGTATCACACAAGTCTGTGAATTATAAAATCCACGCACTAACATATTTCAGTTGGTCTGAAAAGGTAAAGTTACTAGACAAACGTAAGCTATAAGTATAGCTTAAGTTTGTCTAATAACTTTACTTTTTCTACTAATTAAAAGTGTTCTACTAATTTGCTGTGAGGGGATGAACATAATACGGGTTTCTAGTTGTTTTGATGGTTGGAAAAGTGTATCGTACTTAGGAGACATAGAGTATTAGAGAAGCGAATCCCCATTGTGATAGAGCGGCTACAAATGCACTACAAAAAGAATTGACGCCACACAAATCTCCTCGGCGGGCCTACAGTAGGCAACATGCAACTATACACATGGGCGTTGCATTGCTATAAACTTTTAGTAGGCGCGCGCTCATACTCGCTAAGCCTTAAAAAAGCAACATAACATAGAACCCGTATTTACACCGCACGGACAGGGTACCAAGACGAACCATCGGATCACATAACTCTGATCGGAGGTTTCTCCCTTTTTAATGGAGGTACCTATTGGGACTTTAAATCCTTTACCTATTGAAGAAACAGCGAGCCAAAATTTGATTGCAGCAGCACAAGAAACGCGAAAAAAGAAAGAAGCCTTTCCCCGAACAGGTACCTATCCTTAATTAATCGACAACTACTTTAAAGCATAAACATACTTTATTCCTTTTTAGGGTTCCGTAACTCTTAGGAAAAACGGAACGGTATAGGATCACTTCGTTGTCCGTCTGTCTGGTTGTTATTCTGTCACGACCTTTTTCACGTGGTGATATCATGTTAAAATTAATATTAAATACGCCTGTAAATTGACCGTCGGCCCAAGCTAGCAAGTATACCACACATTTTGTCACTGAGAAAATAAGTAAGGTCTCGGGGCTTTAGGATCAAAGTCAAAAACAAAGTCAAAGCATTTATTTCAAATAAACCATCAGGTACTTTTGAATTGTCAAAGTCAGTCCGTCAAAAACATGAAGCTCTATGGAGAAGAACGTGCAAGAAACTCCACGGACACTCTTTTAAATTATTTTATGTTTACAAAAATCTTGGTTACATTAACATTGTTGCTTCTATATATGAGAATAATGTAAAGAAAGAAAAAACAATTAATAGTATCAAATATTAGAATGAGGCAGTGGCAACTAAGGGATGGCCAGTCTCCACTGACGGCGCCCGTTCACGAACATGACGCGTGCATCAGCACCATTCAGCTCAACCATTTTGAAGGGAACTGAATGATCCGATACACGCGCCATGTTCCTAGTCTAATAGTTTATACAATTCAATAGGTAACTGGCCAAATTCGAGTTCGGATTCGCGTGGTGGTTTCCGAATGAATTTAATTTTTTTAACATTTTTCTTTAACCACACACACACACACATTCAGTTGTTTCGGAGATAAGGGAGGGGGGAAGGAAATTTCATCTACTTTTTATATAACTTCGCAATGTAATTATGTAAAAATATGAAAAAATACTTCTGAGACTAATACGATGAGCCCTTTTATTTGACGTGTTACACGGCACAGTTGAAAAACTTTTTTTAAAATTTTATAATTTGCCTTCCAAACAATGACCCCATTTTTTAAATTTGTTAAAGTTCATATGTGTACCAAGTTTGAACAGAACCGGTCCTAGATTCGTAGTAAATCAGCTGTAACATATAGAAGCACGAGTGATTTTTACGGATTTTCTGGACCCTAATAATTAAGACTTGATTCCCATAATAGACAAACTATCTCATACGAGTTTGTACGGTACACTCAGTTCGCGAGTCAGACTCGCACTTGTCTGAATTAGCTACGGGCACCACCTGCACGAAAACGTCAAATTATATGATATGCAAACCTAACCTAAGTATGTTATTATAGCCCACGAGCGGCGCCTCTCTCTCGCAATAGGTGTATGAAGTATGCAGAGTATGCTCCTCAGAGATAAAGGTGTCTTTGCCTTGGGCTAGCTAAATCCCTCGATGCATTCAGGATTCTTGTATTAACTCCATCGCTTTGCTCGTGAGTTAAACTTTAAACTCGCTCGCTACGCACGGGTGTTAACTTTCGAATCCTTCAGTACGTTTGTGGTTCAATATGACGTCCGTGACATAATATATTACTTTATCCCCTCGGTGCATAATCTACTATGATTATTCTAGAGATTTTGCTGACGTCAATAACTTTTTTGTGTAGTGTAGGTAAATGGAAATAAGATCAATCCTGAACTCTAGTGTGAGTGAATGTACGGTGAAGTCGCGTAAGGCCGTCCATATCAGGAAACTTTCTACTAGCATAAGCACACCACCAACCTGTGTCCAATGCTATGGACTTTACATTTATAAAATTTCCTATTAAACAATTACGACACGTTTCCAAACTCTGTATCTTCTTGAAGCATTGTCGCTATCACATGTAAAAACTCCTGAGAAAACAGAAAGAAATCCTGTGTTTGCTTATAAAACGTTGTTGAATTCTGCAGCTTTCTAAAACTCCTCAATGTCTATGCTTTTTTCACAGATTGCGGCTGACATGCGAATCCAAACGTTGATTAAAAATTAATAGATTATTGGCACTCAGATTACGACAAGAAATTACGGGATTTGGCCCTCAGACTTGTCTGTTTCTGGCCCTAGAGCCAGCTTAATAACTGATTGGCAACAACTACATAATATGTCATAACGTGGGTACTCACTTAGCCGTGTAGCATATACGGTATCAAGGGAGTAAGTAGGCACGAGCCAGCTGAAAGTGACGGTTTCACTGCGAACACAAAGGCAGCTCGCAGTGGCGTGGACGGATCCGGGAGCTCGTAGCTGGATACGCGGTGACCGTGGATGAGCCGTACCCACTTGCAGGTTGATACCGTATCAGATACGACCTATACGCTTACACAGACACAAGAAAACCTTCTTTTTTTTGTGAGAGCAGAGATGATAAAAATAAAATTGATATTTTTGTATTTGATATAATAGATATGTAGGAGGTAATTTAAGAACGCGGTGGCGGGATGACCCATGAGGGCTGGTTCGGGTGCAGAAGAAGAGTGTTTGGTAGGATATGGGGGAGGCCTTTGCACATCAGTGGGACACTACCTACCTATAGGCTATTGAAAACAAAAAAAAAATTAAGCAGGTAGGTACTTAATTTTTTTGTAAGTAAGAGAAGCAGTTTGACAAAAATATCAGTTGTCTTGATGGTCCACCAAATCATAACGCTTCCTTTTTGTTTTGCTGTAGTCGGGTAAGCGGAAAAGCGGTATTTACATGATGGTGTATGAAACTAGGTACGACTTGTTTTCGTAAAAATATTTCAAAGTCAAAGCATTTATTTCAAATAAATCATTATCAGGTACTTTTGAATTGTCAAAGTCAGTCCGTCAAAAACATAAAGCTATTTGCACGTTCCAAAGCGTAGATCTCTATGGAGAAGAACGTGCAAGAAACTCCACGGACACTCTTTTAAATACATTATGTTTACAAAAATCCTGGTTATGTCAGATGTAATTGGAATATGAGCTCTCAATTTCTTCAAAACCAGAAAGTAAAATAACAAGCACGTGTTACTAACTCCGTAATCCCATTACAACCATTTTTTGTGGTTCTATGCCGTATAAAAACAACGAATCCTGATTGGCCAAGAAAGGGGCGTACGTAATTGTGGCGCATTACTATGCTGCCTTCCTATTGGTCGTCACCCGTCGTTGGTGCCCGCGCCGGCGCACGTTCTGATGACGTCATGAAGCAACCATAAAAACGCGCACGGCTCAGCGCTGTCGCTTATCTAATTGGCCTTTCAGCAAATTTCATAACGGTTTGTAGTTGCCATCTCCACGGACGAGATTATCACAACGATATCAATGACTATATGGTTCCATAGCTGGACGGTAACCAATTGAACCCTATTATTAAGACTCTGCTGTCCGTCCGTCTGTTTGTCAGCGGGCTGTATCTCATGAATTGTAAGCGAAATATTTTCACAGGGTGTGTTTAAATTGCCGCTATAACAACAAATAGTTAATATTTAATCAAATAAAAAACCGGGCAATTTCGAGTCGGTCTCATCTCTCAAAAATACATAGGTACCTATATGTTGCCAATTTCAATTGAACCAGAAGAAGATTTGGAGAAAAATGGCTGCGACAGACGGGTTGACAGCCAGCCAGGCCCAAAGGGTTCCCTTTTTTTATACGTACGTTTCAAACTCTAAAAACCGGCCAAGTGCGAGTCTGACTCGCGAACAAAGTGTTCCGAACCGAAAACTCGATAGTTGTTTACCTATATATAGATTCCTATACCTATTTATAGTTTAACAACTATCGATATTTCGTGAAATCAGCAAGCAGTTAGTCGCCGCTTCAGGTGACAAGCAATCAGTACCATTTATCGTGGCAATGCTAGCAATGTTATGGGCACTTTTCCCCTTGATGGCGATGTGGTCGAATTTTCCGATGCCCTATGAGTGCCTCGGGCTTTTTATCCCGCTTGCCCAATTATACACATTTTCTATTTCATTATAACTTTAAAATTATGACAATAATATATTTGGAACTCTCACAGTAAGCACTTTCAGTTTAGTAAGAGATCTGTAGTGGATCAGCAAGGAATGCTCTTCCTCCAAAAGTATATTTTTAACAAGCTCATTTCAAACACATAAGAGGACACAAGAAATTATTTGGTTGACAAAAATTTTGGTTGTTTTACAATCGACATAGGAACTTTAGAATATAAATACTGAAATTAATACAGTGGTCATAGTCTTAATTTAAAACCATCCTAAACAAAATTTGCGGCTCTATAGCTAAAAAAACCGGCCAAGTGCGTCGGACTTCGCACATTTATGGTTCCGTACCAAGTGTTATATACATGTAGAAAATACGCAATAATAAACATTACCGCCAAATTTTAAGTTCATAGGTCTTTGAGAAATTAAAAAAGTATTCTGAACCAAATTTTGTATTGAAAAGGCTTCTGATTTCTTAGTTTTCCTTACAAACAAAAAAATAGTATTTATTAGCTGAATGAGTTCTAAACAACGATACCATACGATGGGAAATGCCAATTTTTATTTCGAGCCCCTCTTTAGCTGTATGAGAGCTCACCTCGAAAAAAAAATACAATTTGTACAGCTTAGGGTCAACAAGATGCTTATACCGACTGCGAAAATTTGAAGGCTGTATCTCAAACCCTTTGGCTGTCAAATCTGTGTGACAGTCAGACGGACACGTGAGTGACAGCTATAGGGCTCTGTTTGGACCCTTCGGATACTGAACCCTAAAATGGTTGGCCTTAATTAAAAATATTGGCAAATCAATGTTGTATACATCCGATTTGGACTCCCTATATGTATAACAAATAGGTTTTTTATATTTGTTACAATAACACCTATTTTGGATGAATTGGGAAACATCAAATGAGATCCCGCTCTGGGCGAAGTTAGAGGGAGTGACAGACTCTTACAGACTAAAACCCACCCGTGTTCCTTCAAATGCCCTTTTGCGGTCCAGGCCGTGGTAACTCTTTATAATTATCCCGCAACCCTGGCAGTACAGGTAGTACCTTGTTTTCTTAAGTTTGGTAGGAAGACAGTCTATACATCTCTTGTTTGTTTTAGACCAGGGGTAGCCAACTTGACTAGACCCAAGATCTACTGTTTACTTACGAAACCCTGTGCGATCTACCAATTGCATACTTCTAAAAATTTTATTTAAAAACAGTGTAGATTAGTATGTAGTATTTTTTTATTTTAATAACCCAACCTTTTGATATAGTTGCATAGTCAGTAATGAGTATTTATATTTGTTGCCTTGCCGCGATCGACTAGACCAATAACCGTGATCGACTGGTCGATCGCGATCGACCGGTTGGTCATCCCTTTAACGCAAGGTCTGGCGGTTTGGCGTTATTGAACGTTCGGATTTTACTCGTAAAAAAATGGGGAAAACCGAATACGCTGAGACTGATGGCAACCCTTTCGGTATGAGCCACGCTCAGCGCAATTTTACTGTATCGTCTATTCTCAAAGACTATACAGAGTGTATGTTTTCTTTGAGTAAAATTTTTTTATCTACAGTGTTAAGAGTACTTTCCCTTCAGGTGGCATTACAAAATTCCACCCTGTATAACCACTTTACTGCGCATACAGTGTCCTGACGCTCGAAACCTAGTGTTTTGGCGTTTATATATATACGCTACGGTATTAGTAACCATTTCAGTAGTGACCAAGTGCTAGACCTGAGTGCAGGCTAAATTATTGCAAATTGTTATAACTTTTTATTCAATTATAACGCATCAAAATGCCTTCCTGCGCGGTGAAGTGGTGTGTAACCATAGTATATAACCATATATTCTATGTTTATTCTTCTCTTTTTACTATATGAGTGTGGTTTTTTTATCAGATAAGAACTTCCAGAGGCCTTGTATAAACAAAAAAAATGCCTCACTGAAATATTGAGATTGCTGTCAAACGATATTGTACTGTGGCAGCTGTTTATATAGGAAAAAAAGGTTTATGGGTTTTTACGAGTCATTTTCCCAATTTTCCTATTGATTAGAACCTTCCTACACACACACCCACCCATACACACACACACACACACACACACATTTATACAAAACACACTCAGACTCTAGTTTCACACACTGCCATAAACACGATTTTCATTTTTTTTTAAATTGGTTTTATTAAAAAAATGTGTAACATACCTAATTAGCACAATGAAACGATTGATAATTAATCAAGGAAGAGCGAGGTTTATTCCATCACAAGTCTCTTTGGATTACTTTCTGGGAAGCCCCGGCAACTTAATTGTATAGATTTAAGATAATAAGCACTTTGTTTTTTTTTTTTTCTCAGACCAACGAAAACTACGAAAAAAAAATTCCAAATTGGTTAAGTTTTTCTCGAGTTTTGCGCTTCCCACCACATTTAGCGATTCGTTTTATTTATTTAGATGGATTATCACGCTATTATAACGGGACACATGAATCACAGAAAAATATTCACAATACATTTTTTTTCATGTTTATCGATAAGGAAGCGGAAACTACTGTCAAATTCTTGTAACTTTTTAACGTCATCCAGTAAAACCGTTTATCTAACCAAATAATTTTATATCAGCCATATTCGGTTAATATCTAAGCGCATAGTCGCCCTTAAGCATACATCGAAATCTTACAAAACGTATGTCATGTATGTGTCATTCCTCAAACATTTGTGATCAAGTCAGTGGCGTAGGATAACAATTTGATTCATCGATCGACCGAGAGACCAATATCATATTAATTTGTTTTTCATTACCTGAGCACCTCGCGACGTGAACGGTAGTTTTGCGTAGTAAGACTTTTTAAACTTGAATTAAAAATGAAAACGCTACAACTCATCATTTGCGCAGCATTTTTGCTGGCATTTATTAGTGCGTTAAGCAATAAGAGAAATGAAACTAAATATGTATCCAGTGTGAATTGTGCTGAATGTTTGGTGAAAAGGACTGCGTTTAACTTAGTAAATGAAGCAATGGAGTTGAAAAGAGCAAAAAGGAATGTTATAAACAGTGGGAAATGTGCGCAGGGGCAGATTTGGTATTTGTACAGATGCTGGTATTGTGAAGTGTAAGTATGGTTTCTTTTTTAACATTACATAACTAGTCTATACCGTGCATTCAAGCGATTTTGCCATACCTATTACTGGAATCAAAAGTAGCTCACAATTTAGGACCCATTAGTATTATTGTTAATATATGTATAATCCGTGATGCTTGGCAACTGGGTTAATAGGCACCAAGGTGCCTATTAGCCTAGCTCAATTCTATCTCCTGCTAGAATTACGGAATTATTTCGTTGCGGGATCGACGCGTCGAGCTTCATTGACTCGGTTTTTTTCTGGTTGTCGCCACTTAGATTCTGGCTTTCAGGAGTTGCAGTGGTTGGGAATGTGTGGCGGGCTTAGTCTATACCTATTTGTGTGCGTGAAATTCAGATATTGATTTGTAAGAAGTAACATAGAATTTTTGAGCATTTACCACAGCATCAGTGTTGTCCTTAATAGAATTCCGAGTATTTCTTGGTAAATGCTAACAAGTTTCCATTATTTAATTATGTGATTATGGTAGTGCTGTACACTTATGGAATTTATGTGGAAGAATAAGCATTGCGACACGTGGTAATTCATTAAGTAAACACATTCAGTTTGACTTCTCAAGAAAAATATCACCGCTACCTATAAATAGATACGTATACACAAACACAAGACATTTTTAGGATTTACGTCTCAGTGTGAAATTTGCCTAGCCTTTTTACAACTATATTGGGGTCGACTTCCAGTCTAACCGGATGCAGCTGAATACCAGTATTTTAAACGGAACGACTGCCTATCTATTCTGTATGGTGTCAGACGTAAAAGAATAACACCAGCCCGTCTCTTCCCAAGAGGCGACTAAGGGACTCACCGGAAAATGGGCAGCAGCATTCTCTGTATACAGTGTACACTGCTATCGCCAACCCGCCTGCTAATCGAGGCGGATACGGCAACCCCCTTGGGGGAGGCCTAAGTCCAGCAGTGGACGTCTTTCTGCTGGTATGATGATGATGATGACTGCCTATCTGACTTTCATAATCGAGTAACTTGGTCGTTATTCGATGATGGAAGTCAGTTAGGAATATAACCACCGCATGGGTCGATCTTTACGGAAGGAGACGCCCCGGGCGTCAAGAGTCGCAGGGCGATCCCCGACACCGTAGGCGCGGGCCTGCAGACGTCGAGCTTTGGGTGTCACACTGTCCGATCACCACCAGGCTCGTTTCGTTGTGTTCCACGCGTGCCTGAAAGAGATGTCATCATAGAAGATGGGGCCCGCTAGGGCCAGAGCTTGCCGCGATTTTGCGGAGTATTTTTAGCGGAAAAAAAACCGCGGCCCTGGAACGCAAAGGGCTTTAGCAGGAACACGGATGGGTTTTAGTCAGTACGTCTGACACGCCCTTCCGCTCCACCCAGAGCGAAATTGATTTGATAATTTCCCATCCTTAAAAAAAAGGGTCGATCTTCAAGGTTAAGCAAAGCTAGCTGAGGTCGGTCTGTGGATTGGTGACCATCTTAACATACCGAGACTCTTCCGTGCCTTGGAAAACACCAATATTTCACCAATATTAATATTTCAATATCAAATATTTTCTAAACAGCTTTTTATCGCCGAATTGATTGGTCACACAAATTTTACGGATTCCTGATTCATTATCTAGCGTATCGACAAATGAATAAGTCCGATTAGGTCATTATTACCAACCTAGGTTTTGAATTTGTTCGAAAGAGTCACCGCGCCCTTGGAACGCTTGGATGGGTGGAAACATGGATGGGTTTTAGTCAGTAAGAGTCTAACACGCCCTTCGCCCGCGCGCAAAAAAAATGCCATATCTTTAAGATAAAAGATAAAAAGATAATTTATTTGTCAAACATGCGTTTACATAAAATGACTAATCAGACATGCAAGGTATTAATTACTACGTTATGAGCGTCCATGTTTTGCCAATAACGGCGTACAAATTTTAGAGGTATAAAAATTACATTTAATTACAAAACACAAGAAATAGATAATAATTGATGTCAAGCTATTATAGTACGTATAAGTATATTATAGTCAAAAATAAATTAAATTATGTCCAGTATATTCATTTTTATGCTGTCAAATAGTATCACTTAAAGTCAATTGATTTAAAATTCACATTATTAAATTGTTATTCAACCATATATATTAGAAGTCGGAATAGAAAAGTCCTTTTCATTCAAAAAATCTAAAACATTGTAGTACACATAATTAACTAAAAAAATTCTCAGCTTATTTTTGAAACGTGGCAAGGGTAGTTCTCTCCAACTTTTAGGCAATTTATTAAATATCGTTGGAGCCATGCAGAAAACACTTTTGCGCATGAGGGATGTTCTCGCAGTATGAGAGCATATCCTACTGTTGTCGCGCCTGTTACGTGGGACTACTTCGTTTAATCGTGTAAATCGGTCTGGATTTGTTTTGACAAATACAGCTACCTCTAAAATGTACAGGCATGGCAAAGTAAGCATTTTGTATTTTTTAAAGTAAGGCACGCAACTATCAGTAGGTTTTATTTTAAATATTGAACGAACGCATCTCTTTTGAGCCTTGAACACCCTGTCTTTATCTGTTGAGTTGCCCCAAAAAATGACACCATAGCGTAGATGGGATTCTGTTAAACCATAGTAAGCTGTAAGTAACGCCTCCACACCCATTATAGACGACAATGTGTGCAGAGCATAGGCAGACTTACTGATTTTCTTGCATAAGATTTCGATATGGGTTTTCCAATTCAGTTTTTTATCAATGTGGAGCCCTAAAAATTTAGTTGTATCGACCTCTTCTATAGGCTGGTCATCGTAGCGTATATTTAAATTACTCTTACAATTGATCCGTTGATTAAAATGTATTAACTTAGTTTTAGTTAGGTTAATCTTTAAGTTATTATCATCCAGCCAATTTACCATTAAATTTATAGAGTCATTTATGTCACTTTCATAAGTATAACACTTTTACAAGGTACCGTTATGGTGCTATCATCGTCAAATAGTGTCAGAGGTTGAGGAATCTTTGTAAATGAAGCGTCGTAAAGTTTGAGCTATGAAAATTTCTTGAAACATCTCTTGGTTTTTGAGACAGTTTATCCAAATTCCAAAATATGCACGGCACTTGACGTATAGATTAAATGAGGCTTTTTGATATTGGCACCGTATAAATATTTCTACAATAATTTATGCCACGTGTAAAATTAGTACGAACAACAGGTCGCAACACGTGTTTTCGTCATCCTGAATTTATTTTAAAAACATAAAAGTTTTTTTTTGTTAACGTTAAAGTACTATGGTAGGTATTTGTATGACTTATAAACGGGATTATTTTGACACTTGTGTATTAGGTCGATATAGAGCGCTAGATGGCGCTACAGTGCTATAATAGTACACCGGTAATGCGCGCTGACTTGAACTATTGTCGCGCGGACTAACAGGAGAGTAATATCTTCAAACCAACCACGCCTCTTGTGCCTGTAGAGCAGGAATATAAAGGAGCCCCGTAAGCGAAACCTAAACTATCCGATATCTGAAATAAAATCCGGTTCCGCATCCTTTTTAAAAGTTTCGGGTAATTTCGGTTACAGGCGGAGTCTAAATGAGAAAGAAACTGAGTGCCTGGCTTAACGAGCCATGTTATCTGGAAGTATCATTATTGTTTTTAATTAACAATTTTCTTTTTCCAGGTACACCGAAATAACTGGCAATGATTGCTAAGAAACTTCTCCAAACGTTGATAATCGGCATGAGTGTCTGAAGTCAGACACCCTGGATGATCGTTAACGTTCCAACACCAAGGCGGGGTGAGAGGTACTGGGGAGCAGCTCTGCAAATTTGCGGATCATTGGAAGAACAACGGGAGACAGCATCTCTCTGGCAAGATTATTGAAATGAACCACTTTGGCGCAGCCGGGAGGCTTTTACTGTCACTTTTTTATTGATGTGTAACATCTTTCCTCTCGCTTTCCTGCAATATGTGAGAGTGATTTCGTGAAATGGGACGGAAGTGTGTAACAGGAAGCCGAGGAAGCGCGCTTAATTTGATTGGACCAATGAGCGCGCGCAGTGGTCGAGCTGATAGGTACTCCTTATTGAAACACAATACCGAGTATAAGTTAACATAAAAGGAAGCTGCGCGAGATGCGCGGGGCCTCATTCGCCGCGAGTGTGCAGGCAAATTAATACCGTATCACTATGCGCGAGACTTTATTTTGCTTTGAACATTTATAAATCGCTTTTCACTTTGTCAGCGCGCCATCGCTCTGCCGACGTAAGAGTAGTACGTCACGGCTAGTGAGTTACTATTGCTTTTCACGCTTTTGAGTTTGTTTTATTTTAATTGTATGAAAACAAAAACATTTTTAAGTTTAACTTTATATATCGATAGTACTTCTGATGGCCAAACGTTCTGCCGCAGGAAAACAACCATTAAAATTTCAGCGTGTATACAAATATAAATTGTACCTAGCTTGCTTTAATTTCACACCTTAAATTATTGTCATATCGTAAACTATAGTAAACTATAAAATAAGTAGATAGTATCGTCTGTAAGTTACATTTAGCTTCGTAAGATATGTTTTAAATATTATTTTACTTAAAATTTTTCCAATATTGCTGTTGACCGATTATTCACCTAAATTCCGGATTTTACTTTCCAAGTATTAAAGTACGTTTGTTTAGTCCCTAATTTATTTTATTTACGATTTTTATTATTATCTAATATTATAAATGCGAATGCGTTATTGTTCTACACATATTATTTAATAGTTTATTCCTTACATTGGTAGCAACATTTTTGAAATGAAAAAATATTTTTCAACACATTTGCTAAAACAATTAATATACGAAGCCTGTATACATTGTTCGAAAGTTAAAAATTACGAACCATACAATGGAACGTACGGTGAAATAGGTACCACAGTAGATAAATATACAGTAGGTTATCTAAGGCCGCCCGCCGAGTTATTAGCCTACTCTTGCGTTGATACCCAGGGTTGTCACTTTTACTTTTAGTTAATATTTTCGAACAAGCAGCACTTGATCTAAATTTATAAAATAAAAAGCATATTATGATTGAATATTTTACCAATTTATAAATTTAGTAAAAATAAAAAGCTTTTATTCACATAACATTTATTATACTAAGTTACAAATTTGATACCGAGAAAATTTTTCTCCTGTTTCTGCACGTCCGGAACGCTTTATTATTATTTATTAATTATTGTGAAATTGTCCTTATTACAACTATACCTACGCGAAAAATATGTTTACCAAAACGATGTTTCGTACTCAATCCTCTATTTTATAGTAAAACTAGACTTCTTAAAATAAACTTTAGCTCTAAACATAGTATTCAGAAAAATGCGACTCGGCTACGCTCTTAATAAAGCAAATAAACTGTGAAATAAACAATACAATACCATATTTTCTAATAATATTTAAGTATAAGTAGGTACTTACATTTCTGGTTGAGTAGGAAGTATGAAGAATGATAAGTCCGGGTTTGCGAAATCATTATTGAGGCACCCGAAAACACTACAATATTTTTTTCCTCTTTTTGAAGTCATGATACTCGTAATTTACGACAAGTGTCCGCCGCCCGCGCCGGCGAGAGTTGACGAACGCAAGCGGTCATGTAGCGTACGCGCGTGCTCACAGTCGCGCTGCACAGCCCGCACTGCCGCCACCTTATTGCCCCATATATTATGCTAGCGTGTGCGTGAAATCGCGTGCCGACATGGCGCGCGGCGCGCACGCACACATTCAAACCGAGAGCGGCACGTTTGTATGAAGATGTTTTACTGTATATTTATCTACTGTGTAGGTACTCTCATTTAAGTACCTATTTTACCGCACTCTTCGTTGTATAGCGCCGTGCGTATTCTTTACGGTTTTTTTTTTCAAACACAATTAACAAAAATTAAGAATGAAAGCCAAGGAGTTTAACATTATTGGAAAAAAATAAGCTGAATTATCAAACCTCCTTGAAAACGTTTTTGCTCAATACGTTTACTGTCTCATTTTAATACTAAAGAGAACATGAGGCGAAACATGTATTTCGAATTTTCACCACACGCTCGTGGCGCCATTTGCAAATTCGCGCTATTTTCATAAAGGTAAGGAACGTCAAAGATTGTTGCAACTTTCCGACTGATATCTAAAAACTAAAAGTTTGTTTCATTACGTATAATGTACTGTTTTCTCGCAAATGTGTTGAAAAACGTTGTATGGCACACGTGCGGAAATTGGTTTTTATAAACTCGTGTAAAAACCAACTTGCCATACTAGTATCATTAATAACTATTTTATGATTTAGATTATTTGCAGATAGACATAGTATTTACCTACATTAAGTTTTTAATTTTTTAGAAATAAAATGACATAAGTTGGCAATGGCAGTTTCATTTTGTTTTTTCAACTTCATCTGCCTAGCCTTTTTCCAACTATGTATATTGGGGTCGGCTTCCAGTCAAACAGGATTGAGCTGAATACTAGTATTTCACATGGAGCGGCTGCCTACCAGACCTCCACAGTCCATTAACTGGTAACACGGTAGTTCTTGGCAATACTGAAGTCGACACCAACAGCTTAACGTGCTTTTCTAGGCATGAAGGAAACTCCGTATGATAAGATGGTCACCCATCCACAGACCAACCTTGGCAAGCGTAGCTTAACCTTGAAGATCGTTCCGTGCGGCTGTTATTATTTAGCCACGAGCTCCTTTTCAACTTACTGGATATAATACTTAATACATTCACTATCTATACTGCACCTATCCTTAATGTATTACATTAATTAATTGTACTTCTATAATGTAATAAAACTGAAGAGTTTGTTTGTTTGTGTGTTTGTTTGAACGGGGTAATCTCTGAAACTACCAGTCGGATTTAAAAAAATATTTTTGTAAATGATAGCCACATTCATAAGAAATGCAATAGGCTATACGGGAACGGGGAAAAAATGTTCTTTTAAATCATGGCAGTATTGTGGCGGTTTTGATTTTTTTCTTAATATTTAAAAATAAATATTTTTGAAGTTATTCAAGAAATTAGATTGAAATCAAATTGGGTTTATTCCATAAATATTTAACTAACTATATACACTAGAAATAAAAATAAAATCTCCTAACTAAATAAACCCTAAAATATGGCGTCAAAAAATTCATCCGCATCGCTGTCGACTGGAAGTGTACCCAAAAGACTGGCGGCATTGCCACGTTGTATGGCAATGCTTATTCTTTGACCAAGGTAAAAGCCAGCCCTTGGGTCACGTGAAGAAATAAGATGAAACATTATTATTCCCTTTATTTATCCCATAATTCCGAAGCTAATGAGTCTAAAATGTAAAAAAAAATATAGAAAATATTTCTTTTCCTTTACCTCATTACCTACAGTAAAACCTATAAGAATTCTATGATTTTAAATCCGGAGAGTAAAGATGCCATTGTTAACATTGTTCTTATTATATGCAACAAGGTTAATGTAACCAGGATTTTTGTAAACATAAAATGTTTTAAAAGAGTGTCCGTGGTGTTTCTGGCACGTTCTTCTCCATAGAGATCTACGCTTTCTAACGTGCAAATAGCTTCATGTTTTTGACGGACTGACTTTGACAATTTTTTGACTTTTTGACTTTTGACTTTTTTTTATTTGAAAGTAACATTTTACATAAATGAGATTCATTCAGAACCCTTTGCAAGCAAGTCCGACTCGCACTTAGCCAGTTTTTCTAGTAAAATCTACTGATTTAGTTTTCATCAAAATCTGGCCCGAGACTCCTTTGTGTATTTGTCACTATTCGTCATAGTTTCGAATTCAGCCACTTTTTTTGAATTTTAATTTTTTATTTAATATGGGTTTGCACTTGACTCTAGTCTAGGTCATAGATGGCAGAAACAAAGTCGACGATATAGCGAGCTTACCCAGAAGAAGCCTGTTCACTCTAATTTTGAAGAGATTAGGGTTGTATGCGTTCGGAAACACAGACGCAGGCAGAGAGTTCCACTCCTTCGCTGTGCGCATTATAAAAGACGTTTGGAAACGTTAAAAAAATCACTAATCGCTATATTATCGCCAGCATATGTTCGCGATAACACGTAACAAACTGGGTTTATTTATAAACATAACGAAGTTTAATAATAATGTTAAATATTATGTTTGATAATGTAGTAGGTAAATGACCGCGTATCAAACAGCTGTTTTCGAGGATAGCATATAAAGTTCCTATTGATGTATGTCAAGGTTGTAATGTGGGGTTATTTGATGACGCAATAAGTTTCAGCTATCTTTTCTCACATATTGTTGGTTTAAGGGTTACAAGTATCAAAAAAGGAACCTTTAGGGACTAACTACATTTATTCAGCTCCATTTGTGTTTCGCTGAACGATTTTGGTCACACTTATACAGTTTTACTTTTATCAGCCGCGTACAGTATCGTAAGATTGTGAAACGCCGTCATAGCGTGTCATCTCGCGCTGGATAATTACTTTTTTTTTCCTTAGCCTATTGTGTCCCACTGCTGGGCAAAGGCCTCCCCCATATCCTTCCAGACATTCTTTTCTTGCGCCACCTCGAACCAGCCTTCGCGGTGTGCATCCAAATCATCTCGCAACCGCTTTCTGGGCCGGCCTCGGCGACGCCGTCCATCCTCTGGCACCCATTACTTAATTTGGTAAAAATAAAATAATTACTTTAAAACAAACGAACTCTCTAGATGATTGCTTGCAAAATGATTACGTGATTACGTAATAATAAATTAAATCTGCAGGTCGCAACTTGTCGACGAGGAGTTGAGAACCATCAATGCACAGCGCTGTTCCGCCACGTTCGGCGCTGAATGTGGACTATTCCCAACTCCTCGTCGACAAATTGTGACCACGAAATTGTGTACAGTCCTGAATGAGGAGGAGGAACGCTGAACTCAGCGGAACAGCAGATGGTTCTGATGAATTCTATCTACATCATTCGCGTGATAAAAACACGTTTGTCCTCATCTTATAAAAAAAAAAATATTTTTTTATTTTTTTGATAATTATCGTCAACACTGCATATCTACACTGTAAGATTATAATAACATTATTAATAAATGATTCTAGTGCTGCAACACTTACAGACAACCACAACATTATCATATAAAAAACTTTGAAAGAAAAGGCGTAAACGAATATAATTATAAGTAAGTAAGTCATCCATGGTAGACTGACACACTTCACAAGTTATTTAGCGGGACGAGCTAGACGCCTATCGGCAAGATTGGTCCACACTTGCCCAAAGCCGGGAGGCATGGAAGGAAGGAAGGGAGGCCTTTGCCCTGCAGTGGGACACAATTGGCTAAAATATATTGTAATAATAGCTGCTCACTGTCTCTTAAGATGCAGGTAACCCTTTTTTTTTTCTGTTGTCGTGGGGACCACACTTGCCCAAAGCCGGGAGGCATGGAAGGAAGGAAGGGAGGCCTTTTCCCTGCAGTGGGACACAATTGGCTAAAATATATTGTAATAATAGCTGCTCACTGTCTCTTAAGATGCAGGTAACCCTTTTTTTTCTGTTGTCGTGGGGAAATCCTCATGGAAATCCTCCACCCTGGGGCGGGTGGAGGGGTCTGTCAGACTCTTACTGACTAAAACCACCCCGGTGTTCCATCTCCCACCTACGCCCCCCGGCGTAGGTGGGAGATGGAACACCGGGGTGGTTTTACCTTTGCCTTTGCCCTGCAGTGGGATACAATTGGCTAAAATATATTGTAATAATAGCTGCTCACTGTCTTTAAAGATGCAGGTTACCCTAGTTTAAGAGGCAGGGCTCATAATTTTGCGTAGGTACCTTATTACGGTAATATTAACAACTGACTTTGTTTGAACATAATGATGACTGTCTATCGGTGTTAGTAAACTTTTTACCGTGGCTTCACTCCGATGGTATATGTCACAGGAACCGTGTACCTATTTAAATGGGATAGGACGTATATGTTATCTGATATTTGGCGTTACTTACCATCTTTATGTTATAAACAAGTTACAGTTTTGGATGACCGAGCGTGGCTGCAAGCTACACTACCTATTCGCTTTGGTGGGGTTGGCATCCGCAAATTTTCTAGTGTAAGCCTACCGGCGTTCCTGACTTCGTTCCACTGCACTAAAAAGCATAGGCGTGCAGTAGGCTACAGTAGGCCAGCCCATAGGTACATAATACCCAAAAAAAAACTCACCTCATTTGAATAATGAGGTGAGTTTTTCCCTGAATGGATAGAATTTTTTTTTGGGCATTATGTATGGACTGGCCTACCGTTACTGTAGCCTACTGCACGCGCATGCTAAAAAGTTAATCAAAAGAATTTTAACTCCTTCATTGGTTAACTGTGAAGTGCCGTGCTGGACCGATGCGGTGCATGCTTGGAAAGTACTACTAATACTGCAGAGTGTGCCCGCCTTCTGCCTGTGGGTGAATGGGAATCTGGTCTTTGATTACTGGCACTACCGTCACCTAATATAGATACCTTACTGAGTGACAATACTTTACGTATCGCTACGTGTCTGCGTCTGGGTGCTCCTAGCGGAGCTCCACATCGGTGTCAATGCGATGAAGCAGTCGACCGCCTCGGACACCATGGCCTGTCCTGCAGTAGCAGCGCTAGTCGGTTAGTACGGCACGCCAGCATTAATGACATCATCCTTCGGGATCTTGTCACTGTCGGGGTGCCAGCTGTTTTAGAACCTAATGGCTTGGCACGTGACGATGGAAAGAGGCCAGATGGGATGACCATAATGCCTTGGAAGGTGGGTAGGCCTTTGGAGTGGGATGCAACATGTGTCGACACCCTTGCGCCATCCCATCTTCTTAGCACGGCGGGTTGCGCTGGGGCGGCTGGTGCAGAAAATCTCAAACGGCGCAAATATAACAACAAACAACTGGGAGCTATATATTTGAGCCGTTTAGGATTGAAACATTAGGCCCATGGGGTCCGAGTGCTCACAGAGTCTTTCGGGATATCAGCAAACAACTTGTCGACTGTTCACGTTAAAGCTGGGCTTTTCTTCGGCCAAAGAATCAGCATTGCCATTCAACGCGGCAATGCTGCCAGTGTTATGGGCACTTTTGCCATTGTCAGCGATGTGGATGTTTTTTTTTAAGCCCAATGATTTATTTTGTTTTTATACCCGTTTGTATATAATATCGTGATTATTAAGTCTAGTTGTTTAAGTATTTAGTTGTTATTTGTACATATTATAGTTCGTTAAATGTAAATTGGCCAAAACATAGGTAAGAATGGTATTATATATTAGAATACAATGAAAAAGTTTTTTGCTGACTCAGTGTCCGATTCTATCGATGTCCAAACCAAATAAAATTGCCGAGGACGGTCGAGAACGAGGTCCTTCGTGCCTCGAAAAGAAGGTTAAACTTTTGACACATTGGATAAGGTTATTTGTAGATCGTAGACAGTGGTAACTAGTACTCAATTGCGGCGGTTAGGCCCCTCTTTGGGGAGGTGCTGGAGAGGCACAACGGCATTCTCACCTTCCGCCTGACGCAGATACTCAGCGGACACGGCTGTTTCGGAAGGTACCTATTTCAAATTCAGGAAGAGCACACGCCCGGGTGCCAGTACTCTGAGGATCACCCGGAGGACACGGTGGAGGCCTGCCCTGCTTGGGCGGAGCACCGCCGTTCCTCGTGAAGGCGATCGGCGGCGGCGACGTCTCGCGTCCGGCCTTGGTTAAAACCTTGGTCCGGAGCAAGGAGCCTTGGGAAGTGGTCACCTCCTTCTGCGAAGCAGTAATGCTAGCGAAGAAGGAGGCGGACCGCGCGAGGGAAGGACAAAGCATTCGCTCCAACCACCGCTACAGAAATAGACGCCCCGGATGTTGGGAGTCGCAGGGCGATCTCTGGCCACCGTGGGCGCGGGCCTGCGGACCGCGAGCGTTGGGTGACTCGCTGTCCAATCACCAACAGGCCCGGGTCGATGGCGCGTTTAAGATAAATCTTTTCATTTATGCGTAAGACAATATCAAGTGAAATGTAATTGAACTTGACTAATATTTCATACTTATTGGCATAAAATTTTGACATTTGCAATTTAAATGCAAATTGAAAACTATTAATTATGACGTTGTAAATCAAAATATTATTGATAATTATTTTTTCGTATAATTTTTTTTATAAAATTAAATGCAGGTAATAGATAATGTTCACAAATAGCAGCTTATACGCATGTTCAGCAATTACTTCCAGTATTTTAATATTTTTATTTGTATTTTTTTAAACAATTTATGTGATATAAAATGTCATGAGTTAACACTGGCTGTTTTATTTCGTTTGTTCATCCCTCTAGCTTACAAACAGAGGGACAATTCTACAAATTTTCAAGCAACCTTAGCATTCGCATATCAATCGTAATCTGTCCTAAAAACCACACGTTTTCATACATTTTTGACAGATTGTGACCGAGATGCGAATGTTTGAAAATAAGTAGAATCAGCACTCTGGTAGCAGCTCGTTTACTGTATCTTACTGAGTAGACCATCATCTTTTCTGTAATTGACATCGATTATGATTGCTACATAAATGTATGATGTATTTAATATTATTGTATTGAGTGTCAATACACGCGGTACAGTAATATTAAATGGTCAATCCCAACCTGTTAGGCATTCCAACAATCTCGATCGCCGATACAATAACATGTTATTTAGACCCCCAGCTATGACGTGTCAATCCTTACATGACTCATATGTGACAGGATGAATCGTAGCACTATCTCTTTTTCTCATCGGATTCGGAAAACGTCGTATGACGGGTGATCATAATCAAAAGATCGTCAATCCCGACCTTATTCAACATTTATCTCAGTATTAATAATAACTTTCGATTAGATAGCTTTCCCTGACCTACACACGGTTATCATCGGAGTTATACAATATGAACATCAACTCATCAAGTCGAGTGTTGTTACGAGTGATAGAGGTAAGGTAAACGACCGCGTCAACAGCTGTTCTTGAGGATAACGTCTGAATGTTCCTGTTCGTGGATGTCAAGGTCGTATGACGTTGTATTTAAGGATATTTACAACTAGCCCATCGCCCCCGGCTTCTTTTACAGTACTCGCAAAATTTCCGATTCAAAAGGCATATTTAGTATATATTTGAAAAGGGATGAGTAGTTACGGAGATTACTTCTTACATCTTAGCTTAAAAACTAGGCGTATATTATATATGGAAGTGAAGAAAAGAGGATTCATAATATATGATTTTCTGTATGAGTATAAAGGAAACAGAGCAACACGCGGACCTGAAGATGGCGCAAACGGCGTATCTGTGTATTCAAAATGAAAAAAAGGCGTGAGTTTGCTTGCAAGGCAATGACGTCAATGGTTACTGAGGATTGGTCCCATATTAAAAAAAAAACCATAATGATACACTAGCAGACTACAAAGAACCCTTTCAGATTTTACGATACTTCTGTTCCACCTTAAAGTTTATCCTTGTAGTTCCAAATAAATGTGGATAGATGGAGAGAGAGAAGGAGGTCAAAGACACGATTGATGGTTTCTGTAAGGAATGTTATGAAATAAAAGAGAGTCGGTAATCGTGTGATGACAAGTCAGTCGGAATAGAAGAAGAAAACGTGGTGCGCCAACCCCAAGTTACATAGGACAAGCCGCAGTAAGATGATGATGAGTTTATCCTGGTATAATAAGGCACTGGCTTTGGTTATAGCCATGTTATAATTACAAGATTCCTAATAAGCGGATGCCACTCCCAATATATTTGTTTACATCACCTAGAAAAAAACTGTGGAAATGACTCTACCTGACCCTCAATTTGACAACTTGCTCATTGTAATTTAACTGATTCCATAGTTCGCAAAAAAAAGATTATCTTACCATACTAATTATGTTTTTGCCAACGCGGTTTTGTTAGAATGAATCACTTCTAACCTCAACGTTACATTTTTACCTTAATGAAAGAGATATGAGTCATTGCTCAATCATTATGTGTGTGATCGAGCCGGTAGCGCAAGCTCAGCCTTGCACGATGTTATTGATAACCAGTCTTCAGATTCATCGACCGACCCAGTGGCCAACATCACATCATTAATATAGATATTATATTGTTAAAGTTAAAGACAAACTGTTAGGTATTATTATTGCATTCACGTAACTGAGAAAGCTACGAATAGCGTCTGCTGTCTCGGTTTGCCGGCCGGCGCGCGGCGCGGGGCACACACGATCGTGACCATAACCTGCGCTGGCGCATACCCGCTGATAAGGCGCACGTGTCTCGTGACGTGTAAGCTCGGCGCTGCAGACCATCCACTTACTAGATTTGAAGTTTATATAACTTGCATTTATCAATTATGACGAAAGATTCACTGTAAAAAAAAATACCTGTTTTTTTATAATATACATATGGTAACTTTATAACAACTATTAAAATTGGTATAATCTTATTATAGGATAAATATTATAAAATCTTAGTGCACATGCTGATTCGTCTATTTTGTGTGTGCTGTAGGTTCTATCAAACTTATAGTTTTGGGACAGCTTCGATGTTTGGACTTATGATGAGATTGTGTTGATTAGACATTTTATTTTCCCTTTTTTTTGGCGGATGAGATATCATCAAACGACTCCACCCACTCTAAGTAAGCGGATGGGAATGTCAGACTCTTACAGACCAAAACCCATCCGTGTTCCCTACAAATGCCATTTGAGTTTCAGGGCCGCGATGACTTTTTCGAACAAATTTCGCAACCCTGGAAGGCACTGGCCTTAGCGGGCCCCATTAATTTTGATGACATCTCTGAGGTGCGCGTGGAACACAACGCACCAGCGACTCGGGCCTAGTTCTGATCGGACGGCAAGCCACCCAACATTGGTCACTGTCCAGCGCTTACGGTGGCCAGTGACCAACCAAAACTGTTGCTGCAGCTGGGACGTGCCTCTCCCTCCTCCTCCTTCCTTAGCATTACTGCTTTGCAGAAAGAGGTGACTGCTTTCCATGATGCAGTTAGTAGATATCTGGTGAAATGAAACCAGTTCCAGTGAAACTCTAAGATGCAGGTAAGGATCTTGGTAAGGTTTTTTTTCGGTCGGGTTTTTGTAACGGTATCCACACAAAATCGAAGGCAATATCATTGTTTTCATATCCTACAATATCCATATTAACCGGAGGTCTAAAGTTGGTGCACTTGTATAACTTGTATTAGCGTCGTGAGGTTTGTGCCTCATTTCATTAAAACCTCTGTCTCGGGCATCCGCCCCTCGTAAGCAACTAAAAGGTCCGGGACCCCCGGGTCCCGAAAATTGTGAAACACGAAGTAAATTTGATTCAAGTGTAGTTGAAGCTACCTTCAAGCTTCAACAACACTTGACTCACTCGTTATTGTAAAAAATGTTGCTTACTTTGTCAGTGTTGTTTCAGTAAATTTTGGCCTAAACGTACATAAAAACATATCAAAAGTAATGATTACTATAATGCCCAGAATAACTGCAATAACCAACTTAATTAACCGAGTTTTATTCAAAGCAAAAGCCCATTGTAATTCGTTGTTAAGAATGTCACATAATTATCATTACTGGTGGTCACCCAGTGATCGAAATCCGAGCATAATTTCGTATTAATTGAATGTAGGTTTTAAGCATTATTGTAAAACAAATATAAACCTTCTGCACTCCTTCTCAATATAAACTTAAACTGTGCCAATTTTATACTTATCCGTCCGCGCAATTGTCGTAAAAAGGGTTTCAATGTTTTTGCTTTACGTAATAGGTTTAAAGAATCTCTATTTCTCATAAGAACATGATACAGTTCACTTTTAATAGATTTAAATTTTAAATGACGAAGCACACAAATGTAAAATAAGTAAAAATACAATAACAAGGTATACAATACAATACAATACATTACAATAATAATACACTAATACAATTGTATACATTTATACAATAGTAAACAAAGCAAAGTACATGTCGGTTACATATAAAACAAGTTAATACAGCTGGCCAATTTGACACCAAGGTACCCTTATAATAAACTAATTAATATATAGATATGACGTACATACGTTAACTGATCATTTTAAGCAACTCGCCCTTAGTTGATCTCGTGGAAGAGCCTTTTGCCGCGCCCGCTTTGACCAAGCTTAGCAAAGGCTTAAACTACAAAACAGTAAAAGTCGTGCAAAACTTTTACTCTTGTGAAAAACTAAGAAGGGGAACTTATTTATGTTTATAAATTATAAGGATGATGCTTTTTTTAACATTAGCCAGGTGGCTAGATACTGCCATAGCAACAGATGATGCCATGCGCATTGGCTTTCTACAAGGTCCGAGGTTCTGACCTTGTAGAAAGTCAATGCGCATATCGAACTTAGTAGCAGATGCTATGTATTAGTCAGTAATCTTGTTTACTTTACCTACCAAAAAGCAGGAAAATGACTGTGCCTGACCCTCTAAATAACGACCAGCTCGTAGTCATTTGATTGATTACATGGTAACCATAAAAAAAATGTATTGAACCTAATCCATCCACAACATGTACACGATATTTGATAAGTATGAGTCGCCAAGTAACATTCATCGAAATCAAACAGTATGAGTCATTGCTCAAACATTGTGTGTGTGATCAAGCCGGTAGCGCCAGCGCAGCCTTGCACGGAGTAACGGATAACCAGTCTGCAGATTCATCGACCGACCAAGTGACCAACTTCAAATTAGTTTCTTTTCACTACCTGAGCCTCTCGCGAAGTGAACGTTTGTCTTGTGTCGTGGGAGCCATTGAAGCGCGAATTAAAAATGAAATCACTACAGCTCTTATTTTGTGCAGCCTTCACACTGGCATGTATTCATGCCTTGAGCGATAAGACGGACGAAAGTAGCAACATAACCCGTGATAAATGTGTTGAATTGTTCGGAAAATGTTTGGTGAACATTACTGAAAAATCGAACTTAGTGAAAGAAGCAATTCAGTTGAGCAGGGTGAAGAGAAATGTTATGGCCAGTGGAAAATGCGCGCAAGGGCAGAAGTGGTACCTATACAGGTGCTGGGATTGTAAGAAGTGAGTACCTTGATTGTTTATTTATTACATATATCAATATCTCATTGTAAATCTTAGGAGATTTCCGAGTGGTATTTGGAAAGTGTTAACAAAATTACGTAAGTAGTTTAACAGTGTGATATTATATGATATCCATGAGCTAATTTACACTTTTAAAAATTGGAATAACCGGAATAAATATACATGAATATTTTTTATACTAAACATAGTCTATATGCTATTTGACATCTCAATGACAAATGCCACGTTTGTATTTTAAAATCGAAGGCAAGGCATTGAATTGTTTGCTATTTGGAATTTCCGAATCAGGTTTATGTATCATTTTTATCCCAATTCCTTTTTATCAATGAATGACAGACAACGCAGAGCCGAAACTACAGGTCGTAGGAAGCTGAAACTTGGAATGTAGCTTTCCTACACTCCGTAGAGGAGCACTAGAGGATTTTCCGAAATTCCTACGGGAACGGAAAACACGGGATATCCGCGTACGAAGTTGCGGGCAAAAGCTCAACTCAACTGTTGAACGGATTAGGAACGGTAAAACAATGGAACACGAGTGAACCATGACGTAGCTTAAAACATAGGAGACACAGTGTATCCTGAGAATTGAAACGCATTATTTGTTGACAAAATTTTCAACTTTGAAGCTAGCAACGTAGAGATGGTAAGAAATGAATGTAGTAATTATTGTTAAGATGAATGTTGTGACAATTTTAGGCATTTATTTATGAGGTTGATAACCGGTCGGGGTCACTGCAATTTTCATACACATACTACATTCACTGGCTTCCAGCGATTAAAGTGTTTATATTTTACCATCCATCACTAAATTTGGCTTACCAAATGATCCTTCGACGAAATTAAATTATCGAAATGTTACTTCGGTTAGCATTCATTCCACGAATCGTTGCAGTCCGTGAAAAATAAGATACATGCATAGGAACAAACAACTTTTAAAAAGCAGTTGACACCAACGTGAAAGTTGTAATGCAATTGTCGATTGCAAAGATCAACTTGAACTAAACTCTTACCTATCAAATACATACAATTATTAGTGAAATATATTATTTGTTGGGAAAGATCTTTCCCTCCAAAGAATATATTTTACTATTGATATTGTTTATTCATAAGTTGTTCACCCGGTGATTCAATATTGATTATAGCCAAAACATCGGTAAGAATGATATCCAATAAAATAAAAAGTCCCTTGCTGACTCAGTGTCTGATTCCTTCGATGTCCAAACTTAATAAAAAACTAAATGCACGAATCGATGTTACAGGTTAAGTAACGGTTGCCGAGGTCGGTCGAGAGCGAGGCCCCTCGTTCCTCGAAAAGTACGTTAAACTTTACACAGTAAAAACTGGTACTCAAAATTTGGATAACCCTTATAGTGTTACCCGAATTGGGCGCTGAATTGGTCCTGCAGTGCAATTCTGTAATCATGTCACCGTGTAAACTTAGGTTTCGGGAACATGAAGTGAGCTGTCAATCCTTACAACCAACATTGAATGACAGTTCAGTTCATACTCACTCCACCTAAGTTTACACGGTGAGATGTTGTCAGGATAGACCGGCTGTTGTGTCCTAGTGTGGTAATAGACCCTTTCAGAACAACGTCTATTGTCGACCATCACTTGCGCCGTGCAATGATTTGCAGTAGAGTGGACGGCCATACAAGATCCTCAGGGGTCATCTGAAACGTAGAAAGGAATCCATAAAAAATGCAATTAAAAAAACTCACAACATGTTACGAAATTTTAAAGCAACAATAACTAAGGGATATATGACTCGCAGTATCAGACGTGTCTTGCACCTTGGAGCGACATTTCTTAATGTCTCTGGAGACACTCATCGCGAGACGTTTGTCTCGTAGTAAGTACATATTTTAATTGGGAAATGGTTTGCTTTACTTTTAAGGCCCCATTCTGCCACAGAATATGTGATCATACCGTCGTTAGTCTTCAACTTTGAAACATTTTATGTTGACAGAATAGTACAGAAGCAATATTTGCATATTGATAAAGTAATTTCAATATTGAAACGATAGGCGGTGAAATGTTGTTACTTGTAGTAAGAACTCACTACACAACACTTGTTGACTATTATTAAGAATTAGGTCTTCAGTAAGCACGCCCGAACCGTGAATCAGCTGACGATCTTCACAGAGGGTATAGAGGTAGTTGCAAGCAGCAGGAAGAATGCAGCTGAAAAAGTTAAAGAATAAATTAATACACGCAATGCCACCTACAGCAGAGCGTTAAAATCAATTAATATTCGTCACTACCTACGCGATACTTGTAAAAGACAATAGATGGCGTTATAAAATACAATAATGAGGAAATCCACTTCAAAATGAAGCGGATGAGATAACAACTTTGTCAATGGTGCCATAACAATAACTAATTGCTTGTTTTGGTTCACCCATTAGTTATTTATCTCAATATTAAGGCCGACACAATTCTTAAGATCACAGTTTTATGAAAGATTTTAGTAAGGTTTAACTCACAGTAAATCTCAAAAAATCACTGCAAAGATGTCGATTTAGGAGCTGCGTAGTGCCTTTGTAAGTGTTGCAAGCAATGAAAATAAACGAATGTGTTCACACAGTTATGAAGTCAGGGTCCATCGAATTCATTTATTGTAATTTTTGTAAATATGATAAAAAATAATAATTATCAAGTAGTTTTATTTCTAAGTTTATGATTGTGTTTATTTACACAAAGTACGAGTCCATGATTTTGAATTTATTTTAAAAAGATAACTTAAATGTTTAAACAACAAATGACATATGACTAGTGATTCTTTATTAACCAATTAAATAGCTTAATATAAGTTAGTTTTTGTTAAGTTTTAAGGAAAACGGGTAAACAATAAATCAGTCTTAATCAAATGAGCAAATTAATTAAATAGAACGTATCCTTTCGAGAGCATATTAATTATCTATATTGAAACACCGGCTCGCTTGTGATTGGTGGAAAATGCCGACATCTTTGATCGTATGTCCAGTGCACATGCTTATTCACCGTCTATTCTCTGCTGCTGTCAGACGCTTGTATTATTCTGTCGAGCAATTCAATCACTTAACATGAATACGTTACGGTGGGGGTTGGGTTTGCTCACGATCGTGGGGTGCGTCGCCATTTATCAACTCCGATTTGCAAAAAATATTGTTTTAGAAAATGTTGTTACGAATAGGACTGTTCTTCAATTACAAGAAGCAGAAGACAGTGAAATTGGAAATAATGTTACAAGTGGCACACTTCTTGAAAGAATGAAGAGAAGCATCGTGAATTACGGAGGGTGTCCCGAAGGTTCTATTAAACTTATGGTTTTGGGACAGCTACGATGCTTGACTTGTGAACAGTAAGTAGTTTTTAAATCTCGGTGTTGATAAAACATTTTATTTCTCTACAAGTGTGTTCGATAATTTTATTGTTTCAATTATTTATTGAAACATTGTGATATTATAATGATATATTTCTTTCCACCTTCGGAACAGCAATTTTACCTTGAAGTCTTTAGATTTAGCCATTTGAAATAAGAAGCCAACCATTTAAAAGATCTGAACTTTGCTAAGAGTTTTAACATTTAAATGTTTAATTTCATTGATTTTACTAATCCGATTCTGAAAATTGTATTTAGATTTTCTGTCGCCTGTGTTTTCTACAAATATTTCTAATCTAGCATGCTATGGAACTAAATTGCCAACAATAAAGCCAAAAACGATAATATTGAGAATCCCTACAAAGTACTGATATCTATGTCTAAGCCATCAAGGTATAAAAATTGCACAACACTTATGTATTTTCCAAAGTTGCTCTTTTCGCGCCATGCGCACGCGCCGATCCGTGCGCCCGGTGCACCGCTTCACGTCATTTTCTGTGACGTCACTCGCCACACGCGATTTGTCACACTTACACTTTCCATCAGCGCCAAACTATAGTTTTATAACCTTTTTTAAATGCGCTATTATATTTATTTCTATAGTTAATTGGCTGCTTACAAATCTAATATATAGAAAAATTACGTAGACGTCAAAGTTATCGTAGGTAACATTATGTTGTCGTAAACGGGGTTGTTTAAGCTGTTTGTACTCTTGTAGGAGACTTCACAAGCTTAAAAATATTATGATTCTTTGATTTTCTACTCTAATTTTGGAAATTATTATTTGTTTATCTACATGACCTTTCGAAGCATGTGTCATTTCCCCGCCTCTACCAATCGCATGATCGTCGCCCGTAAACTTTGCATAATATAATATAATATAATATATCTTGGGACAACTTACACACGGTCATCCGATCCCAAACTAGGCAGAGCCTGTGCTATGGCAACCAGACAACTGATAAACATACTTATATATTACTAAATACATACATATTATAGACAAATTACACCCAGACACAGAACAAATGATCATGCTCATCACACAAAGATTTGTCCTGGGTAGGAATTGAACCCACGACCTCCGGTTTAGCAGTCAGGGTCACTAACCACTCGACCAACAGGCCAGCGCTTATCTTAGGTATTTAAAAACTTTTTAAAATGAAAACAATATTCAGACATCTTTGTACTGGTTGCATTATATAGAAAACTGGGATTTATTAATGTAGGAATCCGTTATCTTTTGTAACCAGAGCTTTGTTTTAAATCGTCCAGACTTAGAAGGAACACTTTGGTTAAATAAAATCCGAGGTAGAAAGATAGTCAGGAAACAATGATGCAATCTGCCTTGCGGTTGCATCATTCATTTCACTGTCGTTTCATTTACTCATTATTATGCGAGTATTATTAACAGCTTGGATTTTCTCGAATATCATGTTTGTACCTTCAGCGCGCACTGACCGATTTGATGGTGGCGTGTGTAGTGTTATTTAGTTCCCTTCAAAATGGTCGAGCTGAATGTTGCTAAACGCTTGTCGTATAAATAAATTCTTCATTGTCGAGTTTAAAAGTTTTTAATATTTTAGTATTTTGGATATGCGCATGCCGAATCTGTTAATATGGTTCTAGGAAGTTACTAACAATGCTCCAATGAATAAATAGTACCATTACTGGATTGGAAACTGACTGCGGTCATCCTAGTCTATATATGATTGTACAGCCAGAGTTAGAATATCGTGGTGAACAAACTTTTAAAAATGATCTCGACAAATAAGAAAATGAAACTTTATCTCAATCGGATAAAGTTCTTGTCAGAATGACATTTGTCGTGTAAAGTCTTTATTTTAAACACACGTTTAATTTTCAAAGTTGTTTATATGATTAAACGATATTATAGACTCTGACTGCATAATCAGGGTTGGGTGTAGGTAGGGTGGGGTTGGAGGGCGCAGAACAATCTCCGGCCACCTTAATGATTGGCCTGCAGGTCACACACTTGGGAAGTCTCACTCTCAAAAGCCAGAGGCGGCAGCACGCCGAGTTCCACGCGTAACTCTGTGGAGGAATTGTGGTCGTATGGCTCTGCAGCGGGTGACGGAATTTGCACGAATGCTATATGGGTCAATATCTGGCCCCGGCCAGCCCTACCCAGGAGACTGATAAAATGCACAAAGACTCCAGTGGCCCAGCTAAAGTTAGCTGAAGCACGCCGAGTGGTTTTAGTCAGGTCTGACAGATCAGCTATGTCATTTCAACACGATAAAAATAAAAACGGGGTGGGGGTTGTCAGCACAGTTTTGAATGTTAGTCGTTAGTAAGGGTACTTCAGTACTAAGGTGTAACGCTGATAACGTTACTTCTGAGCCTCGTTGCGTTTAGAGCGCTTAGTTACCGTAGTGGACTCGCGGGTGACGCCAGCTGCGCTCGCGCCCACACTAACACGATGCGGACCAATAGCAGCGAGGTAAAGGGGAGCGCCACGGTCACGTCCGAGCTTGGCCAATGAGAATGAGGAACTTTATATAGCAGGGAACCATATATGAACAAAAAGCAATAAAACACGTTACCGTACGTTTTGATTGTTTAGACAGTTTGAACGAATCATGGATTTTTTGATATATGACCAATGTCGCAAACCGACTCGTACAACATAACTACGTTTAACGAGTCAGTGTAACAACAAAATTATGTAATAAATATAAAATCAATAGGCCGTTATGAATGCTTTAGAAATAAATTGTTTCAATATCGAAAAAGTCCGGAGTTGTCTGTTTCTCTAAATTTTATTTTGAAAAAGTGTTTAATGAAATTTCGTTTGTTTCAGGTACTCGGAACTGACTGGTAATGATTGCGATTAACGTCAAGAACTCATCGCTGTATTCGATCGGCAACACTGCAACTACGTCGCGGCATCTCTAGTCACAGAATAACACGGACGCTTGCTTCGCCTTCATACCTCTACCTGGGAAACGAATATCATTAGTATGCAAGGAAACCTCCAACCAGCAGCAAGTTTATGGAATAGACTACTCTGCTAGACCTGACATCCATGAACTGGAGCGTGTAGAAAGCGTTTACTTCGCCACTAACTAAAGCCCAAATGCACCCTATTTTATGAAACAGCTCCTTGAAGCAAACCCCTACAGCATAGATATCACTAAACTAGGAGCAGCTGCAAACTTTGCTTCACGGAAAAATGAGGCCGTGTTAGATCTGGCGCGAGCCTGGCTTCGGACTCTCTGGTAGAATCATGTTCCGCCACCATGGAGAAGTTCAGCTAGAATACTGACGATACTCACGTGACCTGAAAACCCGATGTTCGCGATGACGTGAACCTGATGAAGAAAATTACAAACTTCACGTAATGAACAATAGCAAAGGAAGATGGTGAACTTTAGGGGTTTACCGATCCCATCGACACCAAAAGTAAATACGATGCTCCTGTCCAAACTATGTCCTTTTGGAGTGTCCGGATTGTCCAGAAACCAACGCTAGTGGACTCAAAAACCAGCTGACGCCACGGAAAGTTTAGCCGTCTTCTGGACACCAACTCTTTTAATTTAATTTGTGGGTAATGTGCATTTACCATCGACTGGAAAATAAGAAGAAGGTTGTAGAGTGCTGATCTTACATCGATTTTAACGCATTTACCTTATGCACCGGACTGTCTTTATTTACTAAGTTAAAATATTTTCTAATATTTGTTCCGAACCAAATGTTTGTGTACGTGAGGTGTTCTCAATGACAATGCTATGATTGAAGTAAATGCTAAACTACTTCTCCCAAGCGACTGTCAGTCTTGACAAACTATCAATTGTTAAAGCTCAGTTGATGCTGGTCTTGAATAACTGAAAATTTGATCGTTACCTATTTAAGTTAAAGCTGTCAGTTGATAATGAAATGCACTTGGAGCTGGGTAGGTAGCACTCGAAGTGCATGTATAATTGTATTATCGTGGTTTCGTAAATATCATTCCTTGACTACAACACCAGTTTTATTATAAGATATAGGTATTATTATTATTATCATGTTCCGTCTGTACTATAATTCTCATACATCAGTATAAAATAAAAAATCTTCAAGATTTTATATTTGAATCATCATCCATTTCAGATATTATTTTTTTGCAGTATTTAAGTTGTTTATGTGTGGTTGTGCAGGCATTTTATCTTTAATTTTCCCATACAGTACGGACTTGTCCTATATCTCTGTTTTCCCTGCATTTCAATATTTATTAATGAACCATAAACAATCAGAAAACTTCCGCCTGTCTTGCCGTATTTTTAAAATAAGTATTATATTAGCAGTTCTGAATTTGATTTAAGATTCTTGAAAGATTCGTTTATTTAAGAGATTCCGAAAGCAAGAATATTTTATTAATTTACTATCTAATTTATTTAATTTAAATATTTCTATTAGATACATTTTTCTTGAATCTGTACGACTGTATCAAGTGAAATGGAATTGAATGTTAACTTTTATTTTTATTATTTTTTGCATTAAATATTTAATTTTTGACATTTGCTATTGAATTTTATCCATTTTTCTTGAAAACAAGCCGTATTGACATTGTATATTGAACGCTGATAACTCTATAAAACTTGGTAGGTACCTAGTTTTTTTTTGTATCAACATTTTATTTTAGAAAAAATATTGTAATACGCAATTTTCAAGTATAATATTTATTGACAGAATCTATGTGGAATAAAATGTCATGAGTTGAAACTAACTATTTTATTTTGTTTGCCCATCCTTCCAGCTTACAAAACAGAGGGCCAATTGTACTAATTTTCAAGCTACGTAGGTACACATGAATTCGCATGTCTGTCGCATTCTTTTAAAAAAACCAAATTTTTCTTACATTTTTGAACCCCCTTTACGTTACAATCCTAACATTACTCCTGTGCGAGAGCTATACAAGACAAATAGTACTATCCCTTTTTAGCAACGGATTCATTATAGCAATAACACGTCACAGTACAGACTGATCATGATCAAAAGATTGCGAATATTGACCTATTTTAACATTTATCTGAGTATAAATATCCTTTCGAAAAGATAGCGCCCCTGACCTACACGCAGTTACGAGGAAACATGCGCGCATAGTTCTCTATAGCATGTTATCATCGGAGTTATACAATATGAACAACAAGTTGAGTGTTGAGTGTGTACGAGTGATAACCTAAAGGTAAATGACCGCGTAAACAGCTGTTCTTGAGGATAATGTGAGAATGTTCTTGGTCGCGGATTCAAGGTTCTATGACGTTGTTTTTAAGGATATATATAACTAGCACATCACCCTCGGCTTCGTTTTCGTGTCTTAAAAATATATCGTTTATAAAAATACATAAGTATAATAAAATATAAACATACATACATAGTAGATCAGACAGCTGCTAAAAGCGTGTGAAGCCTACGCTGCCGCACATGGATTAAAATATAATGAAAATAAGTGTGAATACATGGTCTTTGAGGTCGGTGGCAAACGCCGTGGAGTAGGACCCGAGTTTCTCGTGAATGGGTAAAAAATTAATAGGGTGTCCACTTTTAAATACCTATGGCATTTTATTGCCGCCGACCTCAGGGACGATGTACATCGAGAGGGAGCGTAGGGCACTAGCGTTCCGGAGTAATATGTTGTCCCGTAGATTTGCGCGGTGTACAGACCTAGTAAAAGTAACATTAGGCTTACTGCCAAAGTCTGTACGCGGGCGGTCTGTGGGTCAACTATACTAAGAGATCGCTGGATGTCCTACGCGTCCAATATAACAATGCTTTCAGGATGTTGTTGAGACTGCCCCGTTACTGTAGCGCGTCGGCGATATTTGCGCAAGCGCGTACTGATGATTTCCATGCGATTATACGCAAAAAAACAGCGGTACTAACACTAGGTAATAAGTTTTTGTTTTTATATGTTACTAACACTCTATGGATCTGTGCGTCCGAAATAAAGTTATTATTATTATTATTATAGTATCCGCAAAAATGTAGTGTACGTCACTCAGCGGTCACCAATACTGTAGCTTTCTAATAGTAAAAGAATTCTTCAAATGGGATGAGTAGGTTCGGAGATTACCAGGTGGTAATCTCCACTTAGCACAGCTTGTAAGTTGTAAGTTGAGACGTATTACAAGCTACGCTAATCTCTATGCAATAAGTGAAGACTAGAGGAATCATTATAATAATATGCGTTTCTCTGTACTAGTATTAAGAAAACCGAGCATGGAACCTGAGGATGGAGCAGATGGCTTTTCTGCTTATTCAAATAGGAAAAGGAGTGAGTTTTTATTTTTATTTATCTTTATTAAATTAAATTTTATATTTAACACATTTAAATATAAAATTTGCGATGATGTCGTCGACGATGGAGCATGATTGCCTAGAAGAAACCTTTTGACCCTTGATTTAAAAGCTCTACTCCTTAGCTGTACTCACAATGAGTAAAGGCATTGCAAAGTAATCAGTACGTATTTGTGTGTTACGGAATTGTTCGACAGAGTTACCACGGCACTGAAAGGCTAAGGGAATTTGATGTGACGGGTGGGTTTTAGTCAGTCAGAGTCTGGCACGAGGAGTTATTTGATTAAATTCCATTCAAAAATACATATAGGTACTGCGTAGGTATATGTTTGTGTCTCCAGTTCTACGCAATCACTATGCCATTGGATCGGCTAGGCAGTCTCTTCAAGTAAAAATATTGATATTTTGCTGCGTCCGTTTCGACTGGAAGCCGACCGCAACATAAAAGAAAACAGACTATTATTTTGACCTAATTAGAGAGATAATTTAATAAATAATATAAATCATGTCAGACAACGACGTGGTAAGGTGATTGTAATGCTGTGCAATGCAAACAATGTTCACACACACACTCTAGCATGTCGTTTGATGGTGTGTGTGTGAAAGATCGTCGCGTGCGCCGCTTGCGTCATCACTATTCCTGTCGTGCTACACTCGTAGTGGCGTAGCGCTACGAAGCTACGCTGCTACGCGTGTGTGACAAGCAAGTTAAGGCGACGATAAAAAAATCCGGACGCGGGGTCAATGAACTACAAAACTGGATGGTGTGTTTTTTTCGTAAACTTTCGATACCGTGATTACTATTTAATGTATATATTTATATAAAAAATATACAATACAATGCACAACTGCTGAATTGTGCAAAAATGTTCACAAAAAGAAATAATTGTGCATACCGAAAAACAGACCAAAGTAGCTATTACAGTAAACATATTTCTTTAAATTAACATTATGTTTGTATCTGCTGAACGATGATGATGATGTTAGTAATGAAGTATGGAAGTATGTTCAATCCTCAATAAGAACATATAAACATTATCATCTGAAACAGCTGTTTTCGCGGTCATTACTACATACAACAAATGTTGAGTAAGTATTAGTCAACGATGTGTTTATTAATAACTCGATTTATGACGTGAAAATTGAGCTGGCGCTTCCTTATTCCTTTCCTTAAAACCTCGTATAGACTGGAGTCGAGGATAACAAGACATTCTAGACACAGCACTATCAAACCTAGACGACACGTCCAGGACAGATAGTACCAAACAATCTGCCTGGCCTTAACTCAACTATGATGGAGTTGGCTTCCAGTTCTACGGATGCAGCTGAGTACCAGTATTTTACTTGAGTATCAGTAACTGGGTAACGCGGTACCCCAAGGCAAGTCTGATTGCAGAATTTCTGGTTTCTTCTTCTTTTCGAGGTGACTCTTAAACTATTTGTACCAAGTAGGCGGCCACGCTGGTAGCGGCATCTGTGGAACTCATTAGGTCCTTAATGGTGCAGAGGTAAGAGCACTTGGGGCACTCCAACAAGTAATTTTACCTATTAAAAAACCACAGAAATTACTCTGCCTGACCTTCAATTTGGCAACTCATTGTTATTTAACTGAATACACGGTAAGTAAAAAAAAAAGATTCTCTTACCATGATATGTTATTATCAACCCAATTTTGTTAGAATGAATCACCTCAAACCTTACAGTTACATGTTAACCTAAATGAAACAGATATGAGTCATTGCTCAAACATTATATGTGTGATCGAGCCGATAGCGCAAGCTCAGCCTCGCACGCTGTAATGGATAACGAATTTGCAGATTCTTCGACCATCCAAGTGACCAACATCACATCATTAATACAGATATTATATTGTTAATGTTAAAAAAATGTGAGAAATTTATAATTACGCTCACGTAGTTGAGAAAATTTACAAAAAGCGTCTGTTGTCTCGGTTCGCCGGCCGGCGCGGGAGATCACACGATCGTGACCATGACCTGCACTGGCGCATGCTCGCTGATAAAGCGCACGCTTCTTGTGACGTGTACGCTCGGCTCTGCAGACCGTTCCTTTTGATAAAATGCTTGGATACTTGCCAGTTGGGTTCACTAGTTAGGTTTTTATATTTGGAAGATATGCTCATTGATCACCCTGTTTTTTTATTAGCTTTTGCGACTTCGCACGCGCAAATCCCGTTTTTTCCCGTTCCCGTAGGAATCACGTGAAATTCTCCCTTTAAATAATAATAATCAGCTTCAGCTTTCTACGACCAAGAAGAGTTTTGTAGATATTGACTGAAATTGATAAAGTCATTCCTCTATGTTTTTGTTATGCTTTCAATAAACTTTTTTCCTTTGAACATTGATATCGTAGGTTTGAATAACGTAAAAGTATTTTTTATCAAGTTCTGTTAAACCAATATAAGCCAATGGTGGAACCAGTTACCTGTGTTACTATGGTAAGCGCCAAATAAATTTGCACTAAAGTTCATTGCCCTTTCCTTATTTTGGTGAGAAGGTACAATCTTTTTTCATTACTAGAAAAAGTAAAGGATCACGATAGATGTCGATTCAGAACAGCTTTATGTCATTATTTATGTTTTCGGAATTAAGTACCTATAGCAATTAAGAGCATATGGGTCAATGACCGTTATTGCACGTTTATCTGGTGCCGACCATAGATAAAGTTTCCTTGTTTGTCATAAACGAGCTTGGGCAGTTGAGAGGGTGTCATGCCCACTCGAATGTATCGCTGACGTTTGCGCGTTTGTCGGATCATTCAGATCCCTTCAAAATGGTTGAGCTGAATGGTGCTCAAACTCGCGTCATGTTCGTGAACGGGCGCCGTCAGTGAATACTGGTCACGTTAGTTATTATATTTATTTATAAATTTCAATTTTATTTGGGTCACATTCGGGTTACAAGTATAATTAATATACTAGCACTTCACCCACGACTTTGTCTGCGACGATTTAGTACAAATGATTTCTCCCTTTTCACCCTCCTAAAGATTGCATTTCCAAAAGTCCCGTATTAATGCTCACCTACATCATAAAAGGAAGCCTTGTGCAAAATTTCATGTTCCAGTTGATATGTCAGTCATTCAGTTTCCCTTTTATACGAGTATGTAAAAAATATAAATAAGGACAGCGTTATCATTCCAGATTTGAAGTCTCATTGAAGCTATCTTAACCTTATCTACAAGCAGTACACGCACACAAGCGTACTATAATGCGTGGGTATCTTAAGTTAGAATTTGTGTGTCGCATAACTTTCAATATATACATATTGAAAGTGAAGGTGTTCACAACCAAGAACGTGGGAAACCCGCTGTACTTTAACACTGAGATTTATGTCGATACCTGTTCTATAAGAAACTTACAACAAATTGAATCGATGTAAAAAAGTTAGTACATACTATAAATAAAACAGGTAAAATTGATAACTGTAAGTAACATATACTTTAATTCTAGTTAGTAGATGGTCAGCAGTGCCAAGCGTACACGTCACGAGACGCGTGCGCCTTATCAATGAGCATGCGCAAGCGCAAGTCATGGTCATGATCGTGTGTTCCCCCGCGCCCGCTGGCGAACCGAGACAGCAGACAATACATTACATTCATAAGCTTTCTCAGTTACGTGATTGCAATAAAAATATAATAAATTTTTTTTTTTTTTCAATATTGACATTATAATATCAAAATTAATGATGTGATATTGGTCACTGGATCGGTCAATAAATCTGAAGATTATCTGAAGGTTACCAATAACATTGTCAAGGTTGAGCTTGCGCTACCGGCTCGATCACCCAAATTATGATTGAGCAATGACTCATATCTCTTACATTTAGGTAAAAATGAAACGTTGAGGTTAGAATGACCGCGTAAACAGCTGTTTCAGAGGATAATAATTATATGGTCTTGTTGGAGGTCAAACATTCGTCGATACTTTATTACTGAAATTATCATCATCGTTCATGTTTCTCGTTTAGTTTAGCGGATAGGTTCATGTTAAAACAAATGTTTAGAGTAAAACCAATTTTTACCTGTTTGTAGGTTTGAAACCGTCCGGAATTTTTGATCGTGGCTCGCCATGACTTGCTTGTCAGACGCGCGTAGCTGCGTAGCTTCGTAGCGCTACGCCGCTACGAGCGTAGCACGACAGATAGTGATAACGCAAGTGGCGCGCGCGATGGCTACGTAGATGATCTTTTACGCACACACTATCTCAAGCAACATCGCTTGCATTGCACAACATTATAGTCACCCGATCACGTCGTGGTCGGCCACGATTTATATTTTTTATTAAATGGTCACACTAGATATGTCAAAATTCATCTGCGTCACTTTTTTTCTTCTATGTTGCGTTAGGCTTCCAGTTTAACTGGATAATTAAGCTAAATACCAGTATTTTATTTGGCTTGGGTTAAGCGATAGACTTTATAATTATGACTGTCAATCAGACTTAGGGTGACCTACCTACTTATTGACATATTTAATTTGAAAACCGGTGAAGTGCTAGTCGAACTCATGGGCCGAGGGTTCCGTACCTACCCATAATACTGTATGGGGACAATTCATTTAAAAAAATTATCCATAAGCTGAGCCGATTTCAAATTCGAATTCGAAAAATTACATGAAGAAGCCATAAATTGATTGGAAGACTATGCCTATGTTCCTAAGCATTCTATGCCAATCAACGTTTGTATTTCTGCTACGCACATTCGATTTAAGAATCTTCTAATCATTAGGTTCATAAACTAAGCATTTAGTAAAAAGTTTTTATGAATAAGGCTAATACAGTAGAGATTAACGACCATTATTGTCACGCTAAAACGAAACATCTTTATCTTGTTTCAAAAAGGCAAGGTGAAACAGGATCTTGAGCAATAGGAAATCGTGAATGGTTCTAATAAACAATGTAGTTAAAAAAACTTAGAGTTATGATTTTAAATCTACCAATGCGGACACTTCTGTAAAGGCCTGCTTAAGTATAGGAAAGGAGCGTGTGTGAGTGCATGAATACATATACCTACTCACGACGAACACTCTAACAATTAAGAAGTGTGCGTGACTGAGGTGCGCGTGCGACGGGACTCCCTCGTTGTTTTTCAGTTTCATAAAATAAGTGACAACTGACTTTAAGGCTAGGCCCGTACATAAAAAGTGTTAAATAACAAATCAAAGCGTTAAAAAAGATCGATCTCCAAAACCTGGCAAAGTGTAGAATGTAAAGTTGTTTCAAACAGGTTGCAAAGGAGACACGCTCCTTAAAAAAAAGATAATTTTGCCCTTCATGTCATACACAAATATTATATTAAATGTTGAATACCTTCATTGTAACATAATGTTAATTTCTTAGATACTATATGTTTATCAATTATATGCCTATCCAGAGGCTATTGGTAAACTGCCATTCTATTAGCAAAATACAAGGGATTGACCACGTGACATTTTGACAGCGTTTGTCAATCTCATACATTTTTGACGTTTGAATAATCACCTTCACCACGCTACCGCTGACAGAATGTCACTTGTCTTATTTATTTATTTATTCAAGAAAGTTACATGGAAAAAAATACACATATCGTCTGCCAAACTGCTGTACAGTTTTTCGGCAGTGTTCTTGTGGATACAGTTTTATGATATACAAGTACTTATTGACTGCCTTATCCAATGGGTACATAAACAAAAAGGGGTACACACACTAAATATCCAATAATCTAATGATGGGCTCAGGTCGCCTTGCCCACCAGGCTAGCATGTCTAGAGCCTCTTCCTATTCCTGCCAGAGTTGCGGAATTAGTTCGAAAGAGTCACCGCGGCCCTGGAACGCAAAGGGCTTTAGAAGGAACACGGATGGGTTTTAGTCAGTTAGAGTCTGACACGCCCTTCCGCTCCACCCAGAGCGGAAGAAGTCATTTGATGATTTCCCATCCTTAAAAAAAAAACCCTATTGATAAAACTTAGGACTTTGTCAATTCTAGCTAGGTTTTACACAATGTTACAAATTCCAAAGAGAAACCATTGTGCATTGTGTAAGGTGACTGTTCCTCTACGTCGTCGTAGTAAGGACGCGTTCCCACTATGTTGTGACGATTTTATCATTTTGGACGACCGCCATACATTTTTTTTATTAAAGAAAGAAAAAGTATTTAATTGCCACAAAACGACATACCCACATTCATAATTTAATTTTACTTAAACATACCTACTAAAAAATTTAAAGGAAAAGTTTATTTGACTAACATAATATATAACCATATACTATTTTAAAACATACATACATTTTGTATGTAAAAAGTCGTTGACGACGGTTAATCGTGTCGTTCTATATGTGAACACCTCCATTTAAATACACAAGCCACGACGCTTTAAGCGACACGATAATCTGTCGTCGCGACACAGTGGGAACGCGGCCTAAATTATCGCAGAGGTTTGTACACCACATATCTATTGTTTTAATTAAATTCAACTCAATAAATAAATAATAGTGAAACTAATTGAATGTTTTCATTATTTCCTCAAGTTGATTGTATTTTTGTATAGATTTGTATCTGTAAAATAATTTTCGTAAACAGTTCGTAGGACTTCAAGGGATTGCCCCTTACAAACTATTTACTCTACATTATAATACATACTTATGACCTATATTTAGCCCTATGTGGCTAAATATAGGTCATAAGTATACAATTTCGTCATAAGTATAAATATTCAGTATGTATACAATTTTTCTTCCATATAAGGGATTGTAAAACGGAACTAACTTCTTGGACACGTACATGCAATTGCATATAGTAAAGCTAGCGGACTCACGCTAGTGCTACTAAATATTATTAAGATAAATAAAACTATATTTGAGATTTAAACTTCATAATATATTTGGCATCTGCCTTAGACGAGTGCTGGTACCGGAGTCACATATAAAAACAATATATATTTTCATATTCCTAATTCAAATTCTCTTTTACTTTTTGCCAGACGCTTCCAAAGATCCACCTTGTCTGCTGGAGACCTGGAGCCAAGGAGATCCTTCTGACTATATCTATCAATTTATTACAATGTATGTGCATAGAAGCAAGACACTATTGGACCGTGGATTGCTAGAAAACATTCAATGAATCTGTTTTATATTGATCGTTATAATATTGTAACACCAGCGGAATAACGCTAGTGCTACTTGTGATAATAATTATTATAAAATGAAACTATATTTTAGATTTAAACTTTCATAATATATTTTACGTGTCAGCCTTCAACGAGGGCTGGCACCCGAGTCTCAAATAAAAACAATTTACATTCCTATTTCAAATTCTCTTTTACTTTTTGCCAGACGCTTCCAAAGGGCTAAATTGTCTGCCAGATACCTGGAACCAAGGATATTCTCGTCACAATATAATGATTACACTTAAAAATCGTATTTTTTTAATTCGGTTACGTCAACTACTAAACACATGACCCCAAAGGGATACAAATACACACAGAAAAATAAAAGCTTCTCACACTCACAGTAAACAAGAATATGTTTTTATTGTGGATGGATATCATCAAAAAACTCCTTCCGCTCTGGGCGGAGCTGAACAGTGTCAGACTATTACTGAATAAAACCCACCAGTATTCCTCCAAATTCCCTTTGCGTTCCAGGGCCGCTGTGTCTATTTCGAACAATTCCGCAGCACACAAGTACATACTTATTATAATACCGTTTCTAAGTAACCATCGACGTCATTGCTTTAACGTTGATTGTAATTCCATTGCAATGCCTGTTCTCACTGTGCATACAGCTATCTATCTGCCTAGCCTTTTCCCAACTATATTGGGGTCGGCTTCCAATCAAACCGGATTCAGCTGAATACCAGTATTTTACGTGGAGCGGCTGCCTACCAGACCTCCACAACCCATTAACTGGGTAACACGGTACTCCTTGGCAAGACTGTTGTCAGATTATCTGGCTTCTGACTATCCGTAACGACTGCCAAAGATCTACAAATGACAGCCGGGACCAACGGCTTAACGTGCTTTCCGAGGCACGGAGGAGTCTCGGTATGTAAAGATGGTCACCCATCCACAGACCAACCTCGGCAAGCGTTGCTTAACCTTGAAGATCGACCCATGCGGCTGTTATTATTTAGCCACGAGCTCCTCTCCTCTCACTGTGCATACAGCTAAGGCGTAGAATTCCCTGCCGGAGTCTGTGTTTCATGATAGTTGCAACCGTGGAACTTTTAAATCAGGGTTACTTCTAGGCAAGCATGCTCCATCGGCGACGACAGCATCGCTTAGCACCTGGTTATAGTGTCAATAGTAAAAATCGTTTTATATCAGACAAGCAAATTCACGCCTTTTTTTCATTTTGAATACGCAGAAACGCCATCTGCGCCATCCTCAGGTCCGCCTGTTGCTCTGTTTTCTTTATACTCATACAGAAAATTACATATTATGATTCCTCTTTTCTTCACTTCTCTTATACGGCTAGTTTTTAAGCTAAGATGTAAGAGGTAATCTCCGAAACTTCTCATTCCATTTCAAATATTCTTTCACTAGCAGGAAGCTACTGTTTTGATGACGTAATATACTTTTTGAGTCGGAAATTTTGCGAGTACTGTACTATAGGACAAGGAAAAGAAGCCGGGGGCGATAGGCTAGTTATAAATATCCTCAAAAACAACGTCATACGACCTTGACACACACAACAGGAACATTCACACATTATCCTTAGGAACAGCTGTTGACGCGGTCGTTTACCTTACCGCTATCACTCGTAACAACACTCGACTTGATGAGTTCATGTTCATATTGTATAACCCCGATGATAACGCACTATCGGCAACTTTGCGCGCGTGTTTCCTCATAAATGTGTGTAGGTCAGGGGAAGCTATCTAATCGAAAGTTATAATTAACACTGAGATAAATGAGATGAAATCGGAATTGAATAAGATCGGAATTGGCGATCTTTTGATCATGATCATTCGTTATACGACGTTTCATTGCCATAATGAATCCGATCGGAAAAAGAGATAGTGCTATTCATCCTGTCACACACGAGTTATGTAAGGATTGACACGTCATAGCTGGGGATCTCAATAACATGATATTGTATCGGTGATAGGGATTGTTCGAATGCCTAACAGGTTGGGATTGACCATTCAATATTACTGCACCGCGTGTATTGACACGCAGTACAGTAATATTAAATACATCATACATTATGTATGTTTTGGCAATCATAATCGACGTCAATTAAAGAAAAGATGATATGGTCTACTTAGTAAGATTCTATTAGAGTGCTGATTGTACTTATTTTCAAACATTCGCATCTCAGTCACACACAATCTGTCAAAAATTTATGAAAAGTGAAGTTTTTCGATTGATTGCGACTGAGATGCGATTGTTAAGGTTGCTTGAAAATTATTAAGTTTGGCCCACTAGTTTTGTAATTTAGAATGATGGAAAAACATAATAAAACAGTCAGTGTCAACTCATGAAAGTTTATTCCACATAAATTCTGCCAATAAATATTAAAATACTGAAAATAATTGCTGTAAAATATTTAACCATTACATATTACATTTATTTATCACAAAAAAGAAATGATTCAATAAAATTAAATTACAAATATAAATGTCAAAAGTTTTAAATTTTATACCGAGAAGTAAGAAATATATACACATAAGTAAAAAGATTTATCTACCTAATTGAAAAACTTAAAGTAAATAAATAAGGTAATAAATTATTAATATACTGTTGCTTTCGCAATCTCTGGAAGGTACAAACTTTTCTGTAATCTTTAATCAAATTTAGAACGGCTTTTTTTTTTTTTCAGATATGGCAAGACGGGCTAAGGTTTTCAGATTGTCTATAGTTTATTAATAAATATTGAAATGCAGGGAAGAACAGCTGAGATCTAGGACAAGTCCGTACTGAATGGGGTACTTAAAGATGAAATGCCTGCACAACCACAAAAGTACAACTTAAATACTGTTTACAAAATATATTTCCAATGGAATATGATTACACAAAATCTTGATGATGATCAGAATATGATAATAATAATACCTAAATTTAAAAACAGAACTGGTACTTTAGTCAAGGAATGATATTTACGAAACCACGATATTACTTGGGAGAAGTAGTTTAGCATTTACTGCAATCATAGCATTATCATTGAGAATATCTCACGTACGCAAATATTCGGCTCGGAACAAATATTAGAAAATATATAACTTAAAAAATAATACTTAAAAAAATTAAACAGTCCAGTCCGTAACGTAAATGCGGTAAAATCGATGTAAGATCGGCACTCTGTAACCTTTTTCTTCTTTCGCGTCGATGGTAAATGCACATGACATATTTAAGTAAAAGAGTTGGTGTGCAAAAGTAGGCTATACACTCCGTGGCGTCTGGTTCACTATGTGTAGTTTGTAATATTCTTCACCAGGTTCACGTCATCGCAAACAGATTTACAGGTCACGTGAGTGTCGTCAGCAGTCTACCTGAACTCCTCCATGGTGACGGAACGTGATTCTCCAGACTCGCGCTAGATCTAACATGACTTCATTTTTCCGTGAACCAAAGTTTGCAGCAGCCCCTAGCTTAGTGATGCTGTAGTGGTTTGCTTCCAGGAGCTGTTTCATAAATTAGGATGCATTTGGGCTTCAGTAAGTTGTAAAGTTAACGCTTTCTACACGCTCCAGTTCATGCATGTTAGGTCTAGCAGAGTAGACTTTTCCATAATGTTGCTACTGGTTGGAGGTTTCCTTGCAGACTAATGATATTGGTTTCCCAGGTAGAGGTATGAAGGCGAAGCAAGCGTCCGTGTTATTTTGACTAGAGATGCCGCGACTTTGTTGTAGTGTTGCCGATCAAATACCGCTATCAGTTCTTGACGTTGTTAGCAATCATTACCAGTCAGTTCCGAGTACCTGAAACAAACGAAATTTATATTAAAACACTCATTAAACAGTTTTTCTAAATAAAATTTAGAGAAACAGACAACTCGGGTATTTTGCGCCATTGAAACAATTTATTTCCAAATTCATCTCATGATGGCGACCTACAATACTGATTTTATATTTAAAACAGAATTTTATTCTTATTCTATTATTAATAAGAATAGATTAAGAATATTTTGTTTGTAACACAACATGGTACATAGGTTTTATTAAATGTAGGATTAGGATCTGAAATGTTTCACCATTCACTGGCTAAGCATTTCAGATAAGGTAAGTTTTACGGGTCGATTTACGACCAATGTGGTATAACAAAATAGAAACATTAAATAAATATTCACGATTCATTCAACGCAATAAACAATCCCAACGTAACGTAGTAACTTGTTTTATTGCTCTGCGTAGTCAATGCTTTTTATTAATTCATGGATGCCTGCTATACAAAATTCCTCATCCTCATTGGCCAAGCTTGGACATAACCGTGGCGCTCCTTTTTACCGCGCTGCTATTGGTCCGTGTCGCAGTAGCGCCAGCGCACGCGCAGCTGACGTCACCCAGTCATCGAAAAGGTCGTCGCGCCCGTGAGTCCTCTACAGTGTCGTCATTTAACGCTCTAAACGCGACGAAGGTCACAAGTAACATTATCAGCGTTATACCTAAGTACTGTAGGTCCTACTTTTACGAACGATTAACGTCCAAAACTGTGCTAGCTAACCCCACTCCTTTTTTTATTGATTTTTAGTGTGTAGGAATAAAATAGATAATTATCTGTCAGGCTCCGACTGACTTAAACCACTCGGCGTTCAGAAGCTACCTTTGGCTGGGGAGATGGTGTTCTTGCGCATTTCATTAGGCTCCTCCGGCCAGGTATTGACTCAAATACATTCATGCGAGTTCCGTCACCCGCTGCGGCCCCATACGCAGAACTCGGTGCAGCGCTGTTTCTGGCCTTTGACTGTTTCTGTAAAAGACTCCCCACGTGTGTTACCTGCATGCTACAAAAGATGGAGGCCGGAGATCCTTCTGCGCCCTCCGACCCCACCCCTGATTGTATTTATTTATTATATACTTAATTGTAAACCAAAAGTAAAACAAAAACGAAACTTAAAACTAAAACACATACAATGGGCGGTCTTATCGCATTCTGCGATCTGTTCCAGACAAAGTATGGAAGAGATCGTATTGTATCATCCTAGGTTGACTACCAACAACGTTTGGCCGGCAAAGTTAGTTTCCAATCCAATCATTTAAATCTTTTTTTTTAAAGCATTGCTAGTGACTTCCTAGATTCATGTTAATCGATTCGGAATGCGTAAATCCAAAATAGTGAGATATTATTTCTTTTCTAACTCAAACAGAAAGCAATTATTTATACGACTTTTGGATCAGCAACATTGAGCTGAACCATTTGATAGGGAACTGATAAGATAAGACAAAGATAAGCTTAAATGCAAAGGTGGGGGAAATGGCATCGCGAAAATGTGGCGCGAAGCGAATCGAGGCGCGGGCGCAGATGACCCGAGTAGCTTTGAAAAATAAATGTTACGCAACTTTGTCGTTTCTTTGAAGATTCATTGTGATTGAAAAGTCATTATCAGCTTTGTATCGGGGACTCCATGCAACAGTAGTTTGAAATCTAATAGATAATAGGTATTTATGATTTTGCGCAAGTTAAGGCTTTTTGGCAGCAACTATATTTGTTGATTTTAGTCCATCGCGCGAATGATACATGCTTCGGAAAATCACACACACATCACAATCAATCCTAAAATTCAAGAAACAAAGTATTTTTGTCACGATTTTAAGCTTGTAAAGTGTCCCATAAGAGTACAAACAGCTTTAAACAACCCTGTTTACGACAAAATTATGTAACCTACGATAACTTTGGCGTCTAAGTAACTTTCCTATTTATTTGATTTGTAAGTAGCCAATTAAATAGAAAACAAAATGTTATTGCTTATTTAAAAGCGTATAAAAACTATGGTTTGGCGCTGATGGAAAGTGAACGGGTGACTGTCATATCGCGATAGGCGAGTGACGTCACATAAAATGACGAGAAGCGGTGCACCGGGCGCGGGGATGGGCGTGCGCATGGCGCGAAAAGTGCAGCTTTGGAAATAAATATTGTGCAATTTGTATACGTTGATGGCTTAGCCTCTCAAAAGAAATAAATATCAGCTTTTTGTAGGGCGTACAGTTATGTTCCACTTTGCGGAGGATTCTAATTGTTATCGTTTTTTGGCTTTATTATTGGCAAGTTAAGTTCATAGCATGCTAGATTGGAAATTCAAAATACAATTTTCAGAAATCAACTTTATTGTGAAAACAAACGAATACATCACGAAACAAGTGTAAGATCAGAATGAAAATTTCATTTGAATTAAGTGAAACTGCGGTAATTTTTTAAATAGTATTTTATCAGAGAACATTCAACTATAACTAAAAACATAAAGGGTATTCACGTCAGGACTTCGTCAGAAAATTCTCGAATTTCGAAAAGATAACAAATATAAAACGAACTACTTAGTAGGAAATTGTTTTTGTTCTTAAAACTGAGATTTTAAAAACTACTTACTGTTCACAGGTCAAGCATCGTAGCTGTCCCAAAACCCAAAGTTTAATAGAACCTTCGGGACACCCTCCGTAAGGGTTCACGATGCTTCTCTTCATTCTTTCAAGAAGTGTACCACTTGTAACATTATTGCCAATTTCAGTCTCTTCTTGTAGTTGAAGAACAGTCCTATTTGTAATAACATTTTCTAAAACAATATTTTTTGCAAATCGTAGTTGATAAATGGCGACGCACCCCACGATCGTGAGCAAACCCAACCCCCACCGTAACGTATTCATGTTAAGTGATTGAATTGCTCGACAGAATAATACAAGCGTCTGACAGCAGCAGAGAATAGACGGTGAATAAGCATGTGCACTGGACATACGATCAAAGATGTCGGCATTTTCCACCAATCACAAGCGAGCCGGTGTTGTCCTCGCTCTTTAAAATAGATTTATGATGATGGACCCGAACTTGGAGTTAATAAATACGATGATAAACAGCGTCATAATTATAACTATTTAATAAAACTTGGTTTATTTTTGTATTCATAAAATCACGATAAATAAATTCGATGGTCCATGACTCCATGATTTCATAACTATAATAATAATAATAATAATAATATCTTGGGACAACTCACACACGGTCATCCGATCCCAAACTAGGCAGAGCCTGTGCTATGGCAACCAGACAACTGATAAACATACTTATATATTTCTAAATACATACATATTATAGACAAATGACACCCAGACACAGAACAAATGATCAAGCTCATCACACAAAGATTTGTCCTGAGTGGGAATCGAACCCACGACCTCCGGTTTAGCAGTCAGGGTCACTAACCACTCGACCAACAGGCCAGTCTATGTGAACACATTTGTTTATTTTCATTGCTTACAACACTTACAAAGAAAGAAACTATGTCAGTACCTGTATCGACATCTTTGCATTGATTTTTTAAGATTTACTGTGAGTTACAACTAAACCTTACTAAAATCTATCATGAAACTGTCATCATAAGAAAAGTGTCGGTCTTAATATTGACGATGATTAATAACTAATGGATGACACTCGATGTGACGAACTTAGGAAACAATAATGGCGGTACCATAGAAAGCACTCATCTAGGTAGGTAGTCAAATATAAGTGAAAAACATTATAAATACACGTGAAAATTTCTCATTATATATCTCAACAGCGGCTAATAGTCAATAAAATTGTATTGTTGTTTACCGAAACAAGCAATTAGTTATTATTGTGGCACCATTGACAAAGTTGTAATCTCATCCGCTTTATTGTGAAGTGGATTTCCTCATTTACTGTATTTTATAACGCCATCTATTGTCTCTCCCAAGTATCGCGTAGGTAGTGACGAATATTAATTGATTTTAACGCCCTGCTGTAGGTGGCATTGCGTGTATTTATTTATTCTTTAACTTTTCAGCTGCATTCTTCCAGTGGCTTGCAACTACCTCCATACCTTCTGCGAAGATCGGCATCATCATGTAAGCCAATTGCTGTCCACTGCTGAACGTAAACCTCCCCCAAAGGTCGCCAACCATCCCGGTTTTGAGTGGTCCGCATCCATCCGCTGCCAGCCGCCTTCTTCAAATCATCGATCCATCGTGCCGCAGGGCGTCCCACACTACGTTTGTCCATACGCGGTCTCCACTCTAACACATGTCTGCTCCATCGACCGTCTGTCCGTCTACAGACGTGGCCGGCCCACTTCCACATCAGCATGCTCATTTTACGCGATTTCTATCCACGAGTGAAATCCTGAGCATTGCTCTCTCCAATGCACGCTGCGCAACCTTGAATTTGTGGACCAGGCCTGTGGTGAGTGTCCACGTTTCGGCTTCGTAAGTCATTACGGGAAGGACGAACTGGTTAAAGACCCTGATCTTAAGGGATTGTGGGATCGACGGTTCAAAGATACCACATAGCTTCCCGAAGATCGGCAGACGTCAGCTAATTCACGGTTCCGGCGTGCTTACTGAAGACCTAATTCTTTATAATAGTCAACAAGTATTGTGTAGTGATTGACGCACTTCAAGTTATAACATTCCACCGCCTATAGTTAAAATATTGCAATTACTTTCTCAATACGCAAATATTGCTTCTGTTTTAGTCTGTGCAATTAAAATGTTTCAAAGTTAAAGACTAACAACGGAATGATCACGTATTCCTTTCCAAGATGGGACCTTAAAATTAAAGCAAACCATTTCCCAATTCAATTATGTACTTACTACGAGACAAACGTCTGGCGATGAGTGTCTCCAGAGACATTAAGAAAGTCGCTCTAAGGTGCAAGACACGACTGATACCGCGATTCATATGTTCCTTGGTTTATTGTTGCTTCACAATTTTGTAATATGTTGTGAGTTCGTTTAATTGCATTCTTAAAGGATTCCTTTCTATGTTTCAGATGACCCCTGAGGATCTTGTATGTCCGTCCACTCTACTGCGGATCATTGCACGGCGCAAGTGATGGTCGTCAATAGACGTCGTTCTGAAGTTCTAATACTACAGTAGGACACACCAGCCGGTCTATTCTGACAACATCTCACCGTGTAAACTTAGGTGGAGTAAGTATGAAGTGTACTGTCCTTCAATGTTGGGTGTAAGGATTGACAGCACACTTCATGTTCACGACACCTAAATTTACACGGTGAGATGATTACAGAATCACACTGTAGGACCAATTCGGCTAACACTTTAAAGGTATATCGAGATTTTGAGTACCAGTTACTACCTACTTTCTATGATCTACAAATAAACTTATCCAAAAAGAACTTGGGGCCTCGCTTTCGACCGACCTCGGCAATCGTTACTTAACCTGTAACGTCGATTTGAGCATCTGTTATTTTTTTATTAAGTTTGAACATCGAAAGAATCAGACACCGAGTCAGCAAGGGAGTTTTGATTTTATTAGATATCATTCTTACCGATGTTCCGGATATAATATTATTGAATTACCGTGTAAACAACTTATGAATAAAAGTTGTGAACTTATCAATAGCGAATTATATTTTATGTAGGGAAAGATCTTTCCCTGTGTACTGTGTGTGTGTGTATGTATGTACTTTGTTTACTGTTTTACACTATTTTGATAGATAGATAGCCGCAACAGAAGGAGAAATCTCGGACGACGGGAGCCGCCGGGGCCGGCGGGCCTACGTAGGCGCGGGCCTGCGGACGGTGAGCGATTGGTGGCTCGCCGTAAATGTTAACTGACTGAATAATACAAGCGCCTTACAGCAAAAGAGAATAGACGGCGAATGAGCATGTGCACTGAAAATACGATCCTATAAGATCTATTCTATAATAAGATTATACCAAACTGAAACGTTGTTAAAAAGTTACTACATCATCATCTGCCTAGCCCTTTCCCAATTATATTGGGGTCGGCTTCCAGTCAAACCGGATTCAGCTGAATACCAGTATTTTACGTAGAGCGGCTGCCTACCAGACCTCAACAATCCATTAACTGGGTGACACGGTACTCCTTGGTAAGACGTGTCAGATTTTCTGGCTTCTGACTATCCGTAACGACTGCAAAAGTTACTACATATTATAATAAAACAGGTAAAATTGTATGTTAGTAAATCTTCTCTAAAAATTGATAAATGCAAGCTATACAAATTTCAAATCTAGTTAGTGGATGGTCTGTAGCGCCGAGCGTATACGTCACGTGACGCGTGCGCCTTATCAGCGAGCTTGCGCCAGCGCAGGTCATGGTCACGATCGTGTGTTCCCCCGCGCCGGCCGGCGATCCGAGACAGCAGACGCTATTCGCAAGTTTTCTCAGTTACGTGATCGCAATGAAATTATTATAAATTATCATTTTTATTCAATATTGACATTATAATATCTTAATTAATGACGTGATATTGTTCACTGGGTCGGTCGATGAATCTGAAGACTGGTTATCAATAACATCGTGCAAGGCTGAGCTTGCGCTACCGGCTGCGGATCACACATATTATGATTGAGCAATGACTTATTTCTCTTTCATTTAGGCAAAAAAGGACGTTGAGGTTAAAAATGATTCACTCTAACAAAACCGCGTTAACAGAAACATAATTATTACGGTAAGATAATCTTTTTTTTGTTGAGAACTATGGAATCAGTTAAATTACAATGAGGAAGTACCCAAATTGAGGGTCAAGGAGAGCCATTTTCTAGGTTTTTTTCTAGGTGATGTAAATAGTGCCGTGTCAAGAATGTCTTTTTATCCCCGACTCTGGTCTATACGAAGTTATGAGGAAGCGCGAGCTCAAGGTTCACGTTTTGAACCGAGTTAATAATAAACACGTCGTTGAGTAATACTTACCCAACACTTGTTGTACGTAATGACCGCAAAAACAGCTGTTTCAGATGATCATGTTTATATGTTCTTGTTGGAGGTCGAACACACTAACATCATTACTAATACTATATCATCGTTTAGCGGATACAATCGTGATGTTAATTTAAAAAAAAATGTTTAATATAATAGCTTATTCAATAAATTAAATAGTAATCATGGTATCGAAAGTTTACGAAGAAAACACACCCTGCAGGTTTGTAGTTCATTGGCCCCGCGTCAGGAATTTTTGATCGTCGCCATGACTTGCTTGTCACACACGCGTAGCGGCGTAGCATCGTAGCGCTAGACCGCTACGAGCGTAGCACGATAGAAATAGTGATGACGCAAACGATCTTTCACACACACACCATCACAAACAACATTCTAGAGTGTGTGTGTGTGAACATCGCTTGCATTGCACAGCATTACAGTCACCTTATGACGTCGTTGCCTGACATGATTTATATTATTTATTAAATAATCGCTCTAATTAGGTCAAAAGTACTCTGCGTCTGTTTTCTTCAATGTTGCGGTCGGCTTCCAGTCTATCTAGATGCAGCTAAATACCAGTATTTTTGATTGAAGATACCTGTCTAGCCGATACAATAATATAGTGATTGCGTAAAACTCACAAACATTTACCTACACAGAAGGTATTTTCTTTTTGATAAATGACTCCTCCCGCTCTGGGAGGAGCGGAAGGGAGTGCCAGACACGTAGTTACTTAAACCCACCAGTGTTCCACCGAATTTCCTTTGCGTTCCAGAACCGCGGTAACTCTTTTTTACAATTCCGCAACGGACAAGTATGTACTTATTATAACACCGTTTCTGAATAACCATGGACAAAATTGTTTTTACGTTGATTTTAATTAGATTGCAATGACTGTTCTCTTTGTGCGTACAGCTAAGGAATACAATTCCCTACCGGAGTCTGTGTTTCATGAAAGTGGATAAACATAGAAGATAAATCAAGCGTCTATGGGTTATTTCTAGACAAGCATGCTTCATCATCGACGACAGCATCGCTTAGCACCTGGTGACATAGTGTCAATAGTAAAAATACTTTTTATATCAGACAAGTAATCTAACGCCTTTTTTTTCATTTTATACACGCAGATACGCCATCTGCGCCATCCTCAGGTCCGCCTGTTGCTCTGTTTCCTTTATACTCATACAGAAAATCACATATTATGAATTCTCTTTCCATCACATCCTTATATGATATACGCCTAGTTTTTAAGCTAAGATGTTAGAGGTAATCTCCGAAACTTCTCATTCCATTTCAAATATTGTTTCACTAGCAGAAAGCTACTGTTTTGATGTCGTAGCCATTTGAATCGGAAATTTTGCGAGTACTGTACAATAGGACAAGGAAAAGAAGCCAGGAGCAATGGGCTAGTTGTAAATATCCTTAAAAACAACGTCATACGACCTTGACATCCGCAAACAGGAACATTCACACATTATCCTCAAGAACAGCTGTTGGGGTGGTCGTTTACCTTTCCGCTATCACTCGTAACAACACTCGACTTGATGAGTTCATGTTCATATTGTATAACTCCGATGAAAACGTGCTATCGGCAACTTTGCGCGCGTGTTTCCTCATAACTGTGTGTAGGTCAGGGCAAGCTATCTAATCGAAAGTTATAATTAATACTGAGATAAATGTTGAATAAGGTCGGAATTGGCGATCTTTTGATCATGATCATCCGTAATACGACGTTTCATTGCCATATCGAATCCGATGGGAAAAAGAGATAGTGCTAATCATCCTGTCACACACGAGTCATGTAAGGATTGACACGTCATAGCTGGGGATCTCAATAACATGATATTGTATCGGCGGAAGGGATTGTTAGAATGCCTAACAGGTTGGGATTGACCATTTAATATTACTGTACTGCGTGTCAATACACGCGGTACAGTAATATTACAAACATCATACATTCTGTATGTTTTGGCAATCATAATCGACGTCAATTAAAGAAAAGATGATATGATCTACTTAGTTAGATTCTATTAGAGTGCAGATTCTACTTATTTTCAAACATTCGCATCTCAGACACAATCTGTCAAAAATGCATGAAAAATGAAGTTTTTTCGACAGATGCGATTGTTAAGGTTGCTTGAAAATTATTAAGTTTGGCCCACTAGTTTTGTAATTTAGAATGATGGAAAAACATAATAAAACAGTCAGTGTCAACTCATGAAAGTTTATTCCACATAAATTCTGCCAATAAATATTAAAATAATTGCTATAATATATTTAACCATTACCTATTGCATTTATTTATCACAAAAAAGAAATGATACAATAAAATTAAATTATCTATCAATTGCTGCAGAGTTAAAAAAAATTGATATACAACGTCAAAATTAATAGTTTTCACTTAAGTGAATACATGTAAATTGCAAATGTCAGAAGTTGTGAATTTTTTACCAAAAAGTATGAAATATTAGTCAAGTTAAATTACATTTCATTTGATATTGTCTTACACATAAGTAAAAAGATTTATCTATCGAATTGAAAAACTTAAAATAAATAAATTAGGTAATAAATTATTAATATACTCTTGCTTTAGTAATCTCTGGAAGGTCAGGACAAACCTTTCTCTAATCTTTAATCAAATTCAGAAGAGCTAATACTTATTTTAAAAATACGGCAAGACAGGCGGAAGTTTTCAGATTGTCTATGGGTCATTAATAAATATTGAAATTCAGGGGAGAACAGAGATCTAGGACAAGTCCATACTGTAAGGGATACTTAAAGATGAAATGCCTGCACAACCACAAAGTACAACTAAATACTGCTTAGAAATTATATTTGAAATGGAAGATGATTCAAATACAAAATCTTGAAGATAGTCAGAATATGATAATAATAATACCTATATTTAATAATAGAACTGGTGTTTAAGTCAAGGAATGATATTTACGAAACCACGATATTAGAATAATATACATGCACTCGGTGTTCTACGTACCCAGCTCCAAGTGCATGTCATTTTCAACTGACAACTTCAACTTAAATAGATAACGATCAAATTTTCAGTTATTCAAGACTAGTATCAGCTAGGCTTGAACAAGTGATAGTTTTTGTTATTGTCATTCAGAACATTGTACACAAATATTCGGCTCGGAACAAATATTAGACAATATTTTAACTTAATAAATAATACAAATTAAACTATACAGTCCAGTCCATAAGTTAAATGCGTTAAAATCGATGTTAGATCGGCACTCTGTGATCTTTTTCTTCTTTCGCGTCGATGCTAAATGCACATGACATATTTAAGTAAAAGAGTTGGTGTGCAAAAGGCGGCTATACACTCCGTGGCGTCTGGTTCACTATGTGTAGTTTGTAATATTCTTCACCAAGTTCACGTCATTGCGAACAGATTAACAGGTCACGTGAGTGTCGTCAACACTTTAACTGAACTCCTCCATGGTGACGGAACGTGATTATCTAGTCTTGCGCTAGATCTAACATGACTTCATTTTTCCGTGAACCAAAGTTTGCAGCAGCCCCTAGCTTAGTGATGCTGTAGTGGTTTGCTTCAAGGAGCTGTTTCATAAAGTAGGATGCATTTGGGCTTCAGTAAGTTGTAAAGTTAACGCTTTCTACACGCTCCAGTTCATGCATGTCAGGTCTAGCAGAGTAGACTATTCCATAAACTTGCTGCTGGTTTGAGGTTTCCTTGCAAACTAATGATATTGGTTTCCCAGGTAGAGGTATGAAGGGGAAGCAAGCGTCCGTGTTATTTTGACTAGAGATGCCGCGACTTTGTTGTAGTGTAGCCGATCAAATACCGCTATCAGTTCTTCACGTTGTTAGCAATCATTACCAGTCAGTTCCAAGTACCTGAAACAAACGAAATTTATACTAAAACACTCATTAAACAGTTTTTCTAAATAAAATTTAGAGAAACAGACAACTCTGGTATTTTGCGCCATTGAAACAATTTATTTCCAAATCCATCTCATGATGGCGACCTACTGATTTTATATTAATTAAGACAGAATATTGTTTTGGTACGCGTTATACTAAGAATAAGAAAAGAATAAGAATATTTTAGTTGTTAAACAACATGGTACATTTTAGGTTTTATTACTTTTTTTTACATTAGGATCTGAAATGTTTTGCCATTCAATGGCTAAGCATTTCAGATAAGCTAAGTTTTACGGCTCGATTTGCGACCAATGTCACCTTCAATTCGGTCAATGCACGCCGAAGGTACAACATTCTAGAAAAATCCAAGTTGTTCATAAAAATTATAATAATGAGCAAATGAAACGACGATGAAATGAATGACGCAACCGCAAAGCAGATTGCATCATTGTTTCCCGACTATCTTTCTACCTCGGATTTTATTCAACCAAAGTGTTCCTTCAAAGTCTGGACGATTTAAAACAAAGACCTGCTCACAGTTATAAAAGGTTTCCTACAGTAATTCCAAACGTAGTTTTCAATATAAGGCAGCCACTGCAAACATGTCTCAATATTCTTTTCATTTTAAAAAGGTTTTAAAGCCAAAGAAAAGCTTAAATGCAAAGGTGGGGGAAATGGCATCGCGAAAATGTGGCGCGAAGCGAATCGAGGCGCGGTCCGGCGCGGGCCCAGACGATCCGAGCAGCTTTGAAAAATAAATGTTACGCAACTTTGTCGTATCTTTGAAGATTCATTGTGAGTGAAAAGTCATTATCAGCATTTTATCGGGGACACCATGCAACAGTATTTTGAAATCAAATATATAAAATAGTTATTTATGATTCTGCGCAAGTTGGGGATTTTTGGCAGCGACTATAGTTGTTGATTTAGGTCCATCGTACGAATGATACATGCTTCGGAAAATCACGTATCTACAAATAATAATTACCAAAATCAGATTCGTAAAATTAAGGAAACAAAGTATTTTTGTCATGATTTTAGGCTTGTAAAGAGTCCCATAAGTATACAAACAGCTTTAAACAACCCCGTTTGCGACAAAATTATGTAACCTACGATAACTTTGACGTCTAAGTAACTTTTCTATTTATTTGATTTGTAAGTAGCTAATTAAATAGAGGACAAAATATTATTTCTTATTTAAAAGATTATAAAATCTATGGTATGGCGCTGATGGAAAGTGAACGGGTGACTGTCAAATCGCGATAGGCGAGTGACGTCACAGAAAATGACGCGAAGCGGAGCACCGGGTGCGGGGATTGGCGCGCGCATGGCGCGAAAACAGCAGCTTTGGAACATAAATGTTCTGCAATTTTTATACGTTGATGGCTTAGCCTTTCAAAAGAAATATATATCAGCTTTTTGTATGGCGTACAGTTATGTTCCATTTTGCGGAGGATTCTTATTGTTATCGTTTTTGGCTTTATTGTTGGCAAGTTAAGTCCATAGCATGCTAGATTGGAAATTCAAAATACAATTTTCAGAAATCAACTTAATCGTGAAAACAAACGAATACATCACGAAAACAGTCTAAGATCAGAATGAAAACTGCGGTAATTTTATAATGTATTTTATCAGAGAACATTCACGTCAGAACTTCGTCAGAAAATTCTCGAATTTCGAAAAGAAAACAAATATAAAAAGAACTAGTAGTTTTTTTTTTGTATTAAAACTGAGATTTTAAAAACTACTTACTGTTCACAAGTCAAGCATCGTAGCTGTCCCAAAACCCAAAGTTTAATAGAACCTTCGGGACACCCTCCGTAATTCACGATGCTTCTCTTCGTTCTTTCAAGAAGTGTACCACTTGTAACATTATTGCCAATTTCAGTCTCTTCTTGTAATTGAAGAACAGTCCTATTTGTAACAACATTTTCTAAAACAATATTTTTTGCAAATTGTAGTTGATAAATGGCGACGCACCCCACGATCGTGAGCAAACCCAACCCCCACCGTAACGTATTCATGTTAAGTGATTGAATTGCTCGACAGAATAATACAAGCGTCTGACAGCAGCAGAGAATAGACGGCGAATGAGCATGTGCACTGGACATACGATCAAAGATGTCGGCATTTTCCACCAATCACAAGCGAGCCGGTGTTGTCATATAGATAATTAATATACACTCGAAAGGATATGTTCCATTTAATAAATTTACTCATTTATTCAATTTTAAATATATATTAATGTATGTTGTTCAGTTTTCCTTATGAGTAAATAATTATAAACATTTAGATATTAAAGTGGTTGTTTAAAAGACATTGGTAATTTTTTGTTAAAACTCGCTCTTTAAAATAGATTTCTAATGATGGACCCGAACTTGTAGTTAATAAATACGATGACAAACAGCGTCATAATTATAACTATTTGATAAAACTTGGTTTATTTTTGTATTCATAAAATCTGATAAATAAATTTTATGGTCCATGACTCCATGATTTCATAACTATGTCAACACATTTGTTTAATTTCATTGCTTACAACACTTACAAAGAAAGAAACTATGTCAGTACCTGAATCGACATCTTTGCAGTGATTTTTTAAGATTTACTGTGAGTTACAACTAAACCTTACTAAAATCTATCATGAAACTGTGATCATAAGAAAAGTTTCGGTCTTAATATTGACGATGATTAATAACTAATGGATGACACTCGATGTGACGAACTCAAGAAACAATAATGGCGGTACCATTGAAAGTTCTCATCTAGGTAGGTAGTCAAATATGTATGAGTGAAAAACATTTTAAATACACGTGAAAATGTCTCAATATATATCTCAGTGGCTAATAGTCCATAAAATTGTATTGTTGTTTACCGAACCAAGCAATTAGTTATTGTTATGGCACCATTGACAAAGTTGTTATCTCATCCGCTTTATTATGAAGTGGATTTCCTCATTATTGTATTTTATAACGCCATCTATTGTTTCTTCCAAGTATCGCGTAGGTAGTAACGAATATTAATTGATTTTAACGCTCTGCTGCAGGTGGCATTGCGTGTATTTATTTATTCTTTAACTTTTCAGCTGCATTCTTCCAGCTGCTTGCAACTACCTTCACACCTTCTGCGAAGATCGGCATCATCATGTTGCCAATTGCTGTCCACTGCTGAACGTAAACCGCCCCCAAAGGTCGCCAACCATACCGGTTTTGAGCGGTCCGCATCCATCCGCTGCCAGCCGCCTTCTTCAAATCATCGATCCATCGTGCCGCAGGGCGTCCCACACTACGTTTGCCCACACGCGGTCTCCACTCTAACACATGTCTGCTCCATCGACCGTCTGTCCGTCTACAGACATGGCCCACCCACTTCCACTTTAGCATGCTCATTTTATGCGCAATGTCGGTGACTTTAGTTCTCTGGCGAATGACTTCGTTGCGATTTCTATCCACGAGAGAAATCGTAAGCATTGCTCTCTCCATTGCACGCTGAGTAACCTTGAATTTGTGGAACAGGCCTGTGGTGAGTGTCCACGTTTCGGCTTCGTAAGTCATTACGGGAAGGACGAACTGGTTAAAGACCCTGATCTTAAGGGATTGTGGGATCGACGATTCAAAGATACCACATAGCTTCCCGAAGATCGGCAGACGTCAACTAATTCAGGTCACGGTTCCGGCGTGCTTACTGAAGACCTAATTCTTTATAATAGTCAACAAGTGTTGTGTAGTGATTGACGCACTTCAAGTTACAAAATTTCACCGCCTTTTGTTTTAATATTGCAATTAATTTATCAATATGCAAATATTGCTTATATACTATTCTTTTCACTTAAAATATTTCAGAAAAAACGAAAGTTAAAGACTAACAACGGAATAATCACGTATTCCTTTCCAAGATGGGACCTTAAAATTAAAGCAAATCATTTCCCAATTCAATAATGTATTTACTACGAGACAAACGTCATGCGATGAGTGTCTCCAGAGACATCATGAAAAGTCTCTCTTAGGTGCAAGACACGTTTGATACCACGAGCCATATGCCTAAGGAATAGTTATTATTGCTTTAAACTTTTGTAACATGTTGTGACTTCGTTTTGTTGCATTCTCAAAGGATTCCTTTCTATGTTTCAGATGACCCCTGAGGATCTTGTATGTCCGTCCACTCTGCTGCGGATCATTGCTCGGTACAAGTGATGGTCGACAATAGACATTGTTCTGGAAGGGTCTATTACTATACTAGAACACACCAGCCGGTCTATTCTGACAACATCTCACCGTGTAAACTTAGGTGGAGTGAGTATGAAGTGAACCGTCATTCAATGTTGGGTGTAAGGATTGACAGCTCACTTCATGTTCACGACACCTAAGTTTACAGGGTGAGATGATTACAGAATCGCACTGTAGGAACAATCCAGCGCCCAATATGGGTAGCACTATAAAGGATTATCGAAATGTTGAGTACCAGACTCAACCAATCGATAACCCATTAAAAAATCTAAGGAATGTGGCTAATCCTTAATTGGTTAAACAGATCTACCTGGCTCTTGGACAATCTATAGTGGGATAATGCATCACCGTATGGGGGCGGCGCACCCAAAACGACTATTAAATCGCTTGAAATAGCTCAACGAGCTATTCTTAAAGTCAGCACTTTTCGACCGTACATGTTCCCTATACATCTCCTTTATCAATCTTGTGAAGTCCTTTCAGTACGTCAACTTTTCATCCTTCTCACTGTTATGAAACAACACTCAAGCCGCACTCCTGATACAAGCGCCACAACTCCAAAGCGCCGCAGAGACATAACCTTCCCCAATAGACCAAGGTTTAAACACCGATTCGCGAACAGATATTTTCCCTTGTTGGGTCAATATTTATATACCAAAATCAGCCAATCTATCGATTTGCGAAGTTTAAATATTAGAGAGCTCAAAACTATTGGAATACATACATAAACTTTACTATGATGAAACTGAACAATTACTTAATGTACCTCGTTAAATCTTATATTCACCCTCCCGCACAAATACACACACTGTCACTCCACACACAGGGAGGCCTTACTACACTTTATAACTTTAAATTATTTCTGTTATTGCAATAGTGATCTGTCTTGTATACAGTGAAATGTATGATATTTAACGGAGGAGCGTTGCTGTCTGAAATACAGATATTTAGTTATCTAGTTCAGACACAGATGTTCACAGAATTGTATTTGTTCACAGGCTGTATTTCAAAGTGTTTGTGTCCTAGTGACTAAGATACTTATTGCTAGCTTGAAAATATAGTATATAATATAACATATAATATATTAATACCCTTTATAGTGTCACCCAAATTGGGCGCCAAATTGGTCCTGCATTGCGATTCTGTCGACGGTCTACAAATAAACATATCCAGTGTGTCAAAAGCTTAACGTACTTTTCGAGGAACGCAAGGCCTCGCTTTCGACCGACCTCGGCAACCGTTACTTAACCTGTAACATCGATTCGTTCATCTGTTATTTTTTATTAAGTTTAAACATCGAAAAATTCAGACACCGAGTCAGCAAGGGATTTTTTATTTTATTGGATATCATTCTTACCGATGTTTCGGCTACAATATTATTGAATCACCGTGTAAACAACTCGTGAATATACGATATCAATAGTGAATCAATAGTGAAAAAAAAAAAAGAAAAAGATCTTTCCCTCCAAAGAATATATTTCACTGATGATTGTATTTATTAGATAGGAGTTTAGTTCAAGTTGATCTTTGCGATCGACAATCGCAAAACAACTTTCACATTGGTGTCAACTGCTTTTTAAAAGTTGTTTGTACCTATGTATCTTATTTTTTACGGACTGCAACAATTCGTGGAATGAATGCTTACCGAAGTAACATTTCGATAATTTAATTTCGCCGAAGGATCATTTGGTAAGCCAAATTTAGTGATGGATGGTTAAATATAAACACTTTTATCGCTGGAAGCCAGTGAATGTAGTATGTGTATGAACATTTCAGTGACCCCGATCGGTCGTCAACTTCATAAATAAATGCCTAAAAATGCCACCGTGTTTTCCGTTCCCGTAGGAATGTCGGGAAATCCTCCAGTGCTCCTTTACGGAGTGTAGGGAAGCTACATGCCAAGCTTCAGCTTTCTACGACCTGTAGTTTTGGCTCTCCGTTGTCTGTCAGTCACTCAGTAACAGAAGAATTATATGTATAATTATTATATACAATAATAATATATGTAGTGATTAACATTAACATATTCATTTATAAAAGGATTTGGGATTGGTATGGTACATAAACCTGATTCAGAAATTCCAAATAACAAACAATTCAAGCCTTGCCTTCGGTTTAAAATACAAAGGTGGTATTTGTCATTGAGATGTCAAATAGCACACTACTAGCAACTATGTATAGTATAAAGAATATTCATGTTTTTTTATTCCGGTTCTTTCTAATTTTATAAGTGTTAATTAGCTCATGGATACCTTATGTGATCACACTGTTAAACGACTTACGTAATTTTGTTAACACTTTCCAAATACCCCTCGGAAATCTCCTGAGATTTACATTGAGATATTGATAATGTAATAAATAAACAATCAAGGTACTCACTTCTTACAATCCCAGCACCTGTATAGGTACCACTTCTGCCCTTGCGCGCATTTTCCACTGGCCATAACATTTCTCTTCACCCTGTTCAACTGAATTGCTTCTTTCACTAAGTTCGATTTTTCAGTAATGTTCACCAAACATTTTCCGAACAATTCAACACATTTATCACGGGTTATGTTGCTACTTTCGTCCGTCTTATCGCTCAAGGCATGAATACATGCCAGTGTGAAGGCTGCGCAAAATAAGAGCTGTAGTGATTTCATTTTTAATTCGCGTTTAAAAGGCTCACACGACACAAGACAACCGTTCACTTCGCGAGAGGCTCAGGTAATGAAAAGAAATGAATGTGATGTTGGTCACTTGGTCGGTCGATGAATCGGCAGACTGGTTATCCTTTACCCATTGCAAGGCTGCGCTGGCGCTACCGGCTTGATCACACACATAATGTTTGAGCAATGACTCATACTGTTTGATTTCGATGAATGTTACTTGGCGACTCATACTAATTAAATATCGTGTACATGTTGTGGATGGATTTAGTTAGATAATCTTTTTCTTTGGTTACCATGTAATTGGTCAAATGAGTTCGAGCATGTCGCTTTTCTGAGGGGCAGGTAGAGTCGTTTCCCCCGCATTTTGATAGGTGACGTAAACAAGAATCCTGACTAATAGCTTCCGCTTTCTACAAGGTCGAACTAGGTGCTATTAAAATAACTGCCTATCTTAAAAGGGCCCATTATTCTTATAAATATAAGGTTCCCTTCAAAGTTGTCACATATCTTTCGCTCTTTTCGCGAGTGTCCAAATAAATACTCTTTGATAAGAGTATGATTTACTACATCTTTCACATTTTTGAATGAGGCATAATACGACGGTTATTCCTGTACGAGTTTTACGTGTGCACCAAAGGCAAACCTCGTTTTTTATTTTTTTTCGACGGGGACCAATCGCAGTTCAGCACGCTTGGGCTGGTTACTATGGCCCTTTATGGGGCCCCAGTGTGGGCACTTACGTTGAAGGGCCGACCTGCCCGCCAGCTCAACGCGTCCCAAAGGGTCATGGCCATCCGGCTGGCCCGGGGATACCGCACGGTCTCCGGCGAGGCGGCGAGCCTCCTTGCCGGATTAACGCCATGGGATCTGGAGGCGAGAGCCCTCGCGCACGTTTACGCGTGGCGCGTGGAGGCGCTTCGCCGGGGCGAAACTCCGCTGCCGCGGCAAATTGCATCGCGGCGGACGGAGCTCCGGCAGGATACCATGGCGGTATGGAGACGGCGACTATCGCGACCCAGCGCTGGGCACGCCACAATTGCGGCGATAAGACCCCTCTTTGAGGAGTGGCTGGAGAGGCGCTACGGCGTCCTCACCTTCCGCCTGACGCAGGTACTCACCGGACACGGCTGTTTCGGGAGGTACCTGTTTCGGATTAAGCGGGAGGACACGCCCGGGTGTCAGCACTGTGAGGATCGCCCGGAGGACACGGTGGAGCATACGGTGGAGGTCTGCCCTGCTTGGGCTGAGCACCGCCGTGTCCTCGTCGAGGCGATCGGCGGCGGCAACCTCTCGCGTCCGGCCCTGGTTGAATCCATGGTCCGGAGCGAGGAGGCTTGGGAAGCGGTCACCTCCTTCTGCGAAGCAGTAATGCTAGCGAAGGAGGAGGCGGGCCGCGCGAGGGAAAGGCAAGGCCTTCGCCCCAACCGCCGCAACAGGAGAAGACGCCCCGGGCGTCGGGAGTCGCAGGGCGATCCCCGGCCACCGTAGGCGCGGGCCTGCGGACGGCGAGCATTGGGTGGCTCGCCGTCCGATCACCACCAGGCCCGGGTCGATGGCGCGTTGTGTTTCACGCGCGCCTCAATGAGATGTCAGCATGAAAGACGGGGCCCGCTAGGGCCAGAGCCTGCCAGGTTTGTGGAATTTGTTCGAAAGAGTCACCGCGGCCCTGGAACGCAAAGGGCTTTAGAAGGAACACGGATGGGTTTTAGTCAGTAAGACAAGAAGTCTGACACGCCCTTCCGCTCCGCCCAGAGCGGAAGAAATCATTTGATGATTTCCCATCCAAGGGCTGGTTACTGCTTAACCGGACTATCCTGTGGTGGCCTCAAATGAATTTAAGGCCCCCAGCAAGGGCTTACAAACTAGCTAAACTATACTAAATTGCAAACCTCGTGCTGATATGGAACTATTTCTATTTTTGGATGGCTGTTGAAGTTGATACCGTTATAAAACTAGCTTGCCTAGAAGTAACCAATTCACTTTTGATTTAAAAATCCCAGGTTGTAGCTACCGTTTTGGCCTCGCACATGACGTATTAAATTCATGCTGTTCTTTCTTGTTTCTGTTAGTTATAGTTTATGACTGTTAGTTTTAATTTATTTTACTTTTCTGTTTGTTTTGTGCGTCCCAAATAAATATCTTTCTTTCTTTCTTTCTTTCTTTCATCTTTCTTTCTTTCTTTCTATCAGGGAACACAGACTTCAGCAGGGAAATTCACTCCTTAGCTGTACGCACAATGAATGTTTTCCCAAAACGTTTTGTGCGTGTGGGTGGGATGTCCACCATGTGCCCGTGGCGCATCGCCGTACGTTTTGTACACCAATGATTAAACGAGCTGGGCAGAATTAAACCTTGACTGGTTATCAGGTCTTGACTGATAAAGTAATCAGGTTTAGAACCAGATAACTTCGAAACGAAGACTATTCATTAAAATATTCTAGGAAGAGTTAACGTAAGTATTCGTACTTACAATGTAAACCAGTTCATTACACAGTAACTGTTTTTCGTATAATAAACCTATGAAAGCGAAGGTTTTTACTTCCATGAACGTGAGGAAGCATAATTGGATATGCATGACGTATGTCGTAGGTAATGCCTTGCATAATTGGTTTTTTAAATTAGCCTTTTATCGTTCCAATAGCAGCTGGTGACTAAATATACACACAAACAGCCCGATCTACAAGATTAAGCAACGCTTGGTGAGGTTGGACTGTGGATGGGTAAACATCCATTTAAAACCGCTCCTTTCCACGTAAACCGTTGTTACAAGAAGTCAGAAGTCAGAAGACAAGAAATTGACACTTGTCATACCAATGGGTATCGTGTTTTGCAGTCTCAAACTTGTGGAGTTCAGATAAGTAATAGTTCAGTGTGAAGAACTGTGATTCAGTTGCATCTACCCTAATCTCTTCAAAAATTAGAGTAAACAGGCTTCTTCTGGGTAAGCTCGCTCCATCGTCGACTTTGTCTCTGTCATCTATGACCAAGACTAGAGTCAAGAGCAGACCCATATTAAATAAAATAAAAAATCTAGTAAGATTGGGGACTGACTCCAACATAGTGGTGAAAAACATGGCAGATTCAGAGTCAGTGTGAAGACTTCTTTACTCAATAACCTCTCTGTATCACTACTGGCAGAAGAACATTTAGATTTAACTTGAACGTTTTGTACAGAAAAGATACGAAAAACACTTACGCAGTAAATAATACAGAAGCACTCATAGTGAGCATTTAATCATTATAAGTGTGTATTTAGTTTAGTGTAACGAAACGGAATTGATAAGAACTGTAAATACAAAGCAACAGATTACTTATCTTACATAAGAGCAATTAAATTCTTTATGAATGAATGGTTCAAGTTCAATCACTATCAAAGACCCATTCATTGATAAAGAGAGGAAGTACCCAAGTTTTACGTTGCACAAGGTAAAACCAGATGTTAATAAGGCACAGCAAAAGGTATTGTTTGAAACGTAACAATGTATTATACAAATTTAAAACTTAAAATTATACATGATAACTAAAGAATTCAATAAAAAAAACAATGGGTTGAACTCCGGAAGTGCTGGCAGAAGTGAAAACTTGAACATTAACGTTGTGCATTTTTGATATTTTGGAATGGTTAGGGAATAATTTCGCACGAATTGCTTTAATTATCAGTATAAAAGTAATATCATTTATGTGGTAAAATACAATATTCATTTGTTGCGCTATCGTACTCAAACATGACAATTTATATTACATTAAAAATTTGACACTTCAGAACTTTCCCTCCGTCTTACGAACTTTCGATCAGGTTACCCAACCCAAAAAGTGCACAACGCCGCTAAAGATGTTTTCACTTGAAAAAGTTAACATCTATAACACGAGTATTCATCGATGGGTGTTCTAGACAATTCTAATGGTTAGTTTCTATAAAGGCACATCATTTAAAAAATCTTTACTGAGTAATTATAACATTTTCTTAAAAGTAGTGCAGTTACCTTAGATTTCAAAATGTGAACAGAATATTCTTTTAAACTATGAAGTCATCATCATCATCATCCACAGCCCGACTTCGCCCACTGCCGAGCATAGGCCTTTCTTCTCTTGTGCCAATCCCCACGTTCCTGTGCCAGCTTCATCCAGGTTCTACCCGCGATGGTAACAATGTCGTCCGCCCATCTCGCCACCGGCCGACCAACACTTCTTCTTCCAGTCCTCGGGCGCCACTCGGTCACTGTCTAACTCAACCTATTATCACCGCGCCTTGCCAGGTGTCCTGCCCAGCCCCATTTTAGTTCCGCAATTCGTTTTCCGATGTCGAAGACCTTCGTAGAGGTATTTTATTATAAATAACAGGTCTCATTGTCAAAATATTTATATTGTTATAAACTATCTTTATCGCCATCTACTAAAATCATTTGAATGAGTTTTAAAGATATGTTTGACTGCTATTTCACCTGAGCAATTTTGTGATCGATGATGGAGCACGCTTGCCTTGAAGTAACCCACTTTGAAATCATCGACTAATTTAGTTAAATAGATTTATTTATCTCTAGCTGCCGCCGCCCGCGGCTCCGCCCGCGTTAATGTCGAAAATTATCCCAAGGGAACATGCTCCCGGGATATAAGGACTATAATCTACCTTTGTTAATTTTATCAAGATCCGTACAGCTAATCTGACGTGATTGAGTAACCAACATCCATCCATCCAACCTTTCGCAATTATAATATTAGTATAGATTCGCATGTGGACCTGAGGAGACCTATTCTGAGGGTATAAACAAAGTGATATGATATCCGCAATACCGATTAGAAAGAAAACATGTATGGGTTGACATGCGCTACCGAAATATCATGGAATTAGAGCGATAACGACTTCCAAAACATCAAATGTTATGGATTACATTTTGATGTTTCGCAGTCATTATCGCTAAAAAATGTCACTTTGTCATTAATAGTTTGAAAGCAACGTTCGCATATTTTGTATCTGGATCCTGTCGTACTTATTTTTTTTTAAAGTTCGCATTTGCGTTTCAATCGCAATCTTTCAAAATGTAGCGAAATTTGAGTTGCTTTTGACAAATTGCGACTGACATGCAAATGCGAACGTTGTAGGATATTATGGCATAATATATTTTTTTTCTTTTTTATTAGTAGAATTTACCCACTGATATCTGTCAAAAAGTGGGAAAATAAGAAGTGTTTTAACAGATTGGGACTGACATTCGAAAGCAAACGTTGCTTAAAAATTGATAGAAATGACCTTCACGTTACCCCTTCGCTATTTTCGAAAAGTCTCACAGTAACAGTGTGCTTAATTTTTATACCTACCTACTAGAGACTAGACAAGTGACATACTGTTTTTTTTTTATTTTATTGGCGTCTAGCAGTTCAACCTATGAGGTTGTCGACTGCTTAACCGGGCTTGCCTGTGATGGCCTTAATATAAATATTAAAGCCTCCAGCCAGGGCTTATTAAAACTTACAAACTAAGTGTCTACACGCTAATGGCACCCCCTGTGGGGTATGGGCCTCGGCTTAGGGCGTCGCTGAGGGAGGACAGCTAGGGACGGGCTGGATCGAGCTAGGAGTGAAAACGTCAAAAATATATGGGATGGACAATCGCTCTCTAACTGTCACGTGAGCAATCGATAATAAAATAGCAGTATGTCTATAGTAGGCGCCAGATAAATGTGGAATAAAGTATATTGACCTTTCCCTAATAACTGTTCATAGGTACCTGAACAATTAAATATGAATCGTTTTTCATTATTAGACAATGTTAAGGATCACGAGAGATGATGATTCGGGACAGCTTTGTGTCATTAATTCCGTTTTTCAAATTAAAAATGTCAATAATTGTAGGTGGGTCAATGACCGTTATTCCACGATTATCTGGCGCCTACTATAGAGCCTTAGATATAAATCTAACACATAGCGATAGCATGTGTGATTAAAAGGTTCAAATAAAAGTGTTTGCGGTATGAGCTCATCGTGTATCGATATCGACTCGGGTTCCAGAGCCCGAGACGGTGAGTCAACTACCTACTGACGTGTGTTAACGGTACTTCAAGTGTTTATTCATCTTTAATATAATAACGACAAATCATATAATATATTTCATTTCGACTAATTATGATGTCAGAAATTATCACATTGAGTCCTGCGAGTCAGATTATTATCTCACTTTATTTTACACAGTAGAAGATAATTTATCAACCGACTTCCAAAAGGAGGTTATCAATTCGACTGTATGTTTTTGTTTTTTTTTATGTAAGCCAATAACCAATCAAAGCAACAAACAGTTAAAAACTACCCATTCTTGGAACAAAACACGATTGATGTTCGAAATTTTCGATAGATGGCGTTAGTAGTAGGTATTATATTAGTAGTATATTTCCAGTTTTTTTCATGTAACTAACTTCATGCTAATTCTTATAACTCAACAGACAGATGTGTTGCTGGGGAGTTTGTTGCGTCACTTCTTCCCAGTTAAAACACTAGGAAGTGGTGACGGGCGGGCGTTTTGGGGGACTGTCTTTATGTAGAACTTTGACGTTAAAAAGTGCTGGCATTCTGCCTAATTTGAATAAATGACTTTTGATTTTAAATTTTCATGTTGTCATTGGGTACGCAATGCACCTATTGACACCTTATACATTACGAATTTAATTCGTGATGAATAAGGTGTCAATTATAGTAAACACTACGATGGAACAATCCCAATAACATACATCCATAATAATAAACCTATAGGTACAGAGATAGATTGCTAAAATCATAACCTCTCGTTTTGGCTTTACTATAGTTGGGTAAAACTAAACAAAAGCAGAGGAGACGTTTTCAGTACAAAGATTTCAAGGCTTGAAATCTTTAAATATTTTTTTTTATTTAATATTTATAAATATTATATATAAATATATTTAAAAAATACTTTTTTTATTTAAATGTGAATATGGACCGTGTATGTCTGCAATATAGATTATTATTATTATAAAATGCTGATGACTAATAATAATTGAGGTTTCAGCAAATAAGAAAAAGCTTACTTAAAAGGTCATCTTATGAACTTAGTTACTCTATAGTGATAGGTTAAAGTGAAAGATAGTTAAAATCCATTATTGATCCAAAGGAGTCACGGGCTTGATTTTGATTTAAACTAAAATTATTTTTCATTACAGCTTAGTAGTGAGTATTTTGCAATACTCATAGTAAGGATTATTTTTTTATTTATTTATTAAAACTTTATGCACTAGTAAAAACACTGTACAAAGGCGGACTTAATGCCTTAGGCATTTTGTACCAGTCGACCTTTGCAGGGTGGTGCAGAGACAACATGGCAACTTAAAGAAAAACAAACAGAGATAAGAAAAAAAAATTTTATAAATACATGGGTACATACATACACATAAACAAAGTTATTAAGAAAAAACGAATCCAACGAATTAACGCTATGATGATTCCATAAACTTCTTGCAAATGTGCTCACGGAGGAAACACGAAGGATCAGTTATAATCATTAAGCCAGAAGACTGCAGATCATAAACCTGTTAGAAAGACATCGCCACCACGACCGGTAACAGGCGTCATGCATCCGGGTTCTTGCAACCTTCATCAGGTCATTAGTCCAACAAAATACACATGGTCTTTTAGAAATGCGGGCTATATTTAAGGGTGATTTTCTGTATCTGATGAACAATAAAGAAACAATTGCAAGAATAAAAACTTGAAGCCTTTCAAGCAGTCTTGAGTTGGTGATGACAATTAATTTAGTTCAATCAAAGATTTGACGCCAAAAATCTGAATCGGACTGAATGGTGGTGGAAGTGGTGGAAAATCTGAATGGTTTTTTTGTTTTAAACCCTTAAGTCGTACTTTGTGGTCGAATTTTTTGATAAAAGTCAAAAGAGGAAAAACGTCATACACTAATGCAGAACAAAACAAAGGACAGAATTAAGTGCCTTTTATAAACAAAATTATACTCAACTCAAACTTATTATATAACGATACTCCCATGAGGCACAACAATGCGCTTCATGCTAGCATAACTAGATATCCAGCTCTTTAAAATAATGTATGATTCATCTTTGTCCGCTGTTGGTAAATTTTCCATAGAAAGGCTCTCAATGTTCTTTATTTTAATTTCTTGAAATTGTTCCTTTATTATCTTTAGATATCCTAGGACTTCTGAATCACCCTGTATATGTACAGTCAACAAAGCTGTTTGGTATACAGACAAAAATATTAATTTTTCCACTGCACGGCCAATATTTATTTCTAACAAGCTGTGCCCGTGCCTACCCTACCCAACCTGCCTACCCTACCTACCCTGACTACCCTACCCTACTTTCCTACCATACTTTCCTACCCTACCTTCCTACCCTACCTACGTACCTATACGGTCAAGCTGTTCTCAAAAATCATCAGTGAAAAAGGGGTTCATTTTTATATATATGTATATGTGCATTATAACTTTTCAAGCCTATGACAAACTTACGAGTGTTTCTTACAATAATTGTCCACTCAGCACACTAACAACATTGTTTAAAAGTAGTTGCAAGTTACCTGCCTGCATACCAAATAACTTTGTTGACTGTACGTGTCGTTCTGTTCGTGGAATTCCATGATGAGTCAAGTGAATCGCCGTTGAAATCTCCAACATCGCGAGGTATGCATTTATCTCACCTGCTAATGCTAACTGTATTTTAAATAATTACTGTTTAAGTTATTCTACTGTTGCTTTTTAATTGATATTGATTTAAATTTGTGATAATTATAGTATTTTATTTTATTAATATTCCTTCTTCATATCCTTACCTACATCTGAAGGTACTGAATAATAATCCTATTATCCTACTAATATTATAAAAGTTTGTAAGAATCTATGAACGGATCTTGATGAAATTTGGCACAGAGGTATGTTATTGTCTGGAATAACACATTTGCGAGCGGTAGCTAGTCATGCAGATACGACTGAACGTATTTGAATGACATTTGAAACATTTTTTACTTCTCCACGCGCAAACGGCTGGACCAATTTTGATAAAATTTAGTATGCAGGAAGCTGACACCCTAGATTAACACGTAAGGCTATTTTTTATTCCGGGAGTGTGTTCCATTCGGATAATTTTCGACATTCCCGCGGAGTATCTGATAAAACGCGGGACACAACGCGGGGCGCAGCTAGTTAAATATAATTTTAAATTTACTCACGTTAACGATACTGTAACGTTACTATACCTCAAAACATTCCTGCTTGGTCCTCCGATCGGCAGTCGTTCAACGTAAAATACTGGCATACAGCTGAGTATAATTGGGAAAAGGCTAGGCAGATTGATTATGAATCCACGTTCATATTATTAAAGCATTCGTATACGACTGTTAAAAAAAAAACGATAACGTGCCGAGATTACTCTCACGCATGCCAATGTTTGCTAATCCTGACCTAGGCTGACGCAAGCGCCGGCCACGCTCCGTTGTACCGACCACACCCACTGACGTCACACGAGCAGATATTAATGTACATTGCACTCTGACGCTCTTCACTCACTAATTAGTACGCCTGAGGAATAAAGGCACGTGTCTGTATGTACTTAATTGTAGCTAAGCAAGTTGGAAAAAGGCTAGGCAGATGATGATGAATTAAATGCTGTATGACGATGTTAATTACCACTTATATTAATTAAAGCATTCGTATTCGACTATTTTAAAAAAAAACGATAACGTGCCGAGATTACTCTCGCGCGTGCCAATGTTTGCTAACCCTGACCTAGGCTGACGCTACTGTTGCTTCGGGAGGTTCTTGTGTTGCTTCGGGAGGTTCTTGTGTTGCTTCGGGAGGTTCTTGTGTCGCATAGGCAGGGAGCCGGACGCTCGATGTCACCACTGTGTCGACTGTCGGGAGGACACGGCGCGGCATACGCTGGCAGAATGTGCCGCTTGGGAGGAGCCGCGCCGTGCCCTCATCTCTGTGGTAGGCGGTGACCTCTCTCTGCCGGCCGTAGTTCATGCTATGGTCGGCGGTGAGGAGTCCTGGGACGCGGTGGTCTCCTTCTGCGAGACAGTTATCGCGCAGAAGGAGGCTGCGGAAAGGGAGAGGGAGATCACAACCGCTCTCCCTGCCCGCAGCAGGCGCATCGGGCGTCGGAGGAGGGCATACGCTGCCCTCTTCCGGCCCCCCTAACTGGGTCCAGGGGCGGCGGACTTGGGGATGTCCGTCGCCCCCCATTCATCCGGACCCGAGGTGGCGGCGCGTGGTGTTCCCGTGCGCCCCTCTTTGACGTAGCGAGGGGAGT
>NDFZ01004943.1:83960-96570 GCA_002192655.3 Mamestra configurata | reverse complement strand
TGGGATTGGTGCTCGACAGCCGGTGGGATTTCGGCCCCCACTTCCGGCGGCTGGCGCCCAAGTTGTTGGGCGCGGCGGGGGCGCTGTCAACGCTGCTTCCCAATCTGGGGGACCCGAGCACCGCCTGTAGGCGGTTGTACGTGGGGATCGTGCGATCGATGGCCCTTTATGGGGCCCCGATCTGGGCGGCTGACCTGACGGCCAGCACCATCACTGTTCTGCGGAGGCCGCAGAGGGTGATGGCCGTCAGAGTCATCAGGGGATATCGCACGATCTCCTACGAGGCGGCTTGCGCACTGGCCGGATCTCCGCCGTGGGACCTGGAGGCGAAAGTGCTCGCGTCACTGCATAGGTGGCGCGAGGGCGCGCGGGCGCGCGGCGAAAGACTGACGCAGCAACACTTGGAGCTGCGTCGGTCGCAGCTGCGCGAGGTCCTGGTGGCGGAATGGCGGGACAGGCTTTCGAGCCCTACCGCCGGCCTCATCACCATCGAGGCCATCCGGCCAGTGCTCGACCTCTGGCTCGGGAGAAGGCACGGCTCCCTGTCGTTTCGTGCGACGCAGGTCCTCTCGGGGCATGGCTGCTTCGGGAGGTTCTTGTGTCGCATAGGCAGGGAGCCGGACGCTCGATGCCACCACTGCGTCGACTGTCGGGAGGACACGGCACGGCATACGCTTGCAGAGTGTGCAGCTTGGGAGGAGCCGCGCCGTGCCCTCATCTCTGTTGTAGGCGGTGACCTCTCGCTGCCGGCCGTAGTCCATGCTATGGTCGGCGGTGAGGAGTCCTGGGACGCGGTGGTCTCCTTCTGCGAGACAGTTATCGCGCAGAAGGAGGCTGCGGAAAGGGAGAGGGAGATCACAACCGCTCTCCCTGCCCGCAGCAGGCGCATCGGGCGTCGGAGGAGGGCATACGCTGCCCTCTTCCGGCCCCCCTAACTGGGTCCAGGGGCGGCGGACTTGGGGATGTCCGTCGCCCCCCATTCATCCGGACCCGAGGTGGCGGCGCGTGGTGTTCCCGTGCGCCCCTCTTTGACGTAGCGAGGGGAGTGAAACACCTTACTCCCCTCGCCGACGCGAGGTGGCCCGCAGAGGCGGGCCGGCACCAGCCGGGGATTGCGGAAGTCGCATACGTTCCCCCGATCCCCGGCGTAGGTGGAAGATGGAACACCGGGGTGGTTTTAGTCAGTAAGAGTCTGACAGACCCCTCCAGATTTCCCCCCGAGATCAAAAAAAAAAAAAAAAGGCTGACGCTACTGTTGCGCAAGCGCTGGCCACGCTCTGTTGTACCGACCACACCCACTGACGTCACACGGGCAGTTATTAATGTACATTGCACTCTGACGCTCTTTAATCACTAATTAGTACGCCTGAGGAATAAAGGCACGTGTCTGTATGTACTTAATTGCAGCTGAGCAAGTTGGGAAAAGGCTAGGCAGATGATGATGAATTAAATGCTGTATGACGATTTTAATCACCACTTATATTAATTAAAGCATTCGTATTCGACTATTAAAAAAAAACGATAACGTGCCGAGATTACTCTCGCATGTGCCAATGTTTGCTAACCCTAACCTAGGCTGACGCTACTGTTGCGCAAGCGCCGGCCACGCTCTGTTGTACTGACCACACACACTGACGTCACACGAGCAGATATTCATGTACATTGCACTCTTACGCCTGAGGAATAAAGGCACGTGTCTGTATGTACTTAACTGTAGCTAAGCAAGTTGGAAAAAGGCTAGGCAGATGATGATGAATTAAATGCTGTATGACGATGTTGATCACCACTTATATTAATTAAAGCATTGGTATTCGACTATTAAAAAAAAAAACGATAACGCCGAGATTACTCTCGCGCGTGCCAATGTTTGCTAACCCTGATCTTGGCTTACGCTACTGTTGCGCAAGCGCTGGCCACGCTCCGTTGTACCGACCACACCCACTGACGTCACACGAACAGATATTCATTTACATTGCACTCTGACGCTTTATACTCACTAATTATTATGCCTGAGGAGTTAAGGCACGTGTCTGTACTTAATTGTTAGTAGGTATTGTACCTGTCACCGTTTAGTTACTGTTAGATGATTGTGCGTCATAAGTGGATTCTTTTTTTTTTCAATGATCCTGCCTAAACATGTTACTGTAAGTTATTTTAAGAACGAAATAAATAACAAATCGAATTCCTCGACGCCTAAGTGTACCTATCTTGATTTTGTATCGCAGCATCTCAGTTTGCATTTGTCATGTTATTTCAAGTTATTTTAAGTAGTATTGTACCATTATTTTTTAGTATTTACTCTTATGTATGTATGCTATTTGGATGTTAATCTGGCAATAAAACAATTTCATTTCATTTCATTTGTATATATAAACGTAATTAGAATAGATACACAATGAATAATTTAGCTTGTTATTTACTGTTAATACATGGCAAATGAAAATAATTTTGTTATAGTTGTTAAAATTCAGCTAAAAGGTAATTTTGTTACAGCTAAACAGAACACAAAAAGCGCGATCAAAAATCCAGAACCCTATTTAGGGGCTGTCAAATACGAAAAACTCATTCAGAGTGTTTCAGTATGTATATGTGGAATAGTTTTAAGTTGAAATTGTTCATAATTTTTCATTGTAAATTTTTGTTGTAAATTTCAATTATTATTTGTTTTTCTTATTGTTTCCATAGCAGTTTATGCGTACAGTATAGTGTATGTAGTGCTCTTCTTTAAGTGATGAGGCACTTAAACTTAAGTCTGTAATGACTTCTCTTAAATGTTATGGTGTACTCATTGTTGAAGAGCAAAATATATTTAAAAAAAAAAATGTACTCGTTTTAGAAGAATAAATTACTATAATATTCTAATAATAATAATAATAAATAATTTAAGTAACATGAGACTGAAACATGACTGGAAAAATATGGGTTTTTCATGCACACCTCTGCCTATTCATTCGGAGAATACAGGCGTGATATAAATTTATGTAACTTTTTACATATTTCAGGTATTAAAAAATATGACTTTCTGTAAAAGCTGTTTTAGTTACTAAATCTGTATTTGCGAACTCATACATTTGATGAGCATATTTTTATAATATATGAAATGATATGGTTAAGAAAATATAGAAAAATATTTTTTCAATATATTGTTTTATTTCTGTTACCTTTCACAAATTATTAAATCGGTATTTTCTGACTAATATATATATGTATATATACATATATATATATGTATACCTTGTAGGTTATATTGTGGCGAGCCCCTTTATTTTATAACAGTCATAAATATTTTGAAACTCTCCTTGTTTTCATGAAATAATAATATTTATTATGAATACGTACCTACTATTATTTCACGTTTCATCATTCGTTGCGTTGCACTGTCGCGTAGGTACATATGAACTTGGTTGAATCTGATTCATTCATGTCATAGAATCTGTTTGTTTTATTTCGTTCCATCGATTTTTTTCTTGTAACACTCAATGAGTATATCTTATGAAAGGTAAAGTAAAACAGTAAAAAGAAAAACAGTATTTAATTTTTTAAATAAAATTTACTTAATTTTTTAATTTATTTGGAGGACGAAGTTGCGGACGAACTGCTACTTTTGTAGAAAATTTAGGAACCTGAGACACATTTAACGCTAGAAAGATAATTCTGCGAAAATTGACGCATGCATTTACGATTATTGTTCTATCTTTCTTAATATTGAAAATCAGTCATAGTCCGTTTACGACATCTGATCTCATTGACCTGGAGCTCTCCTAAGATGTATTTGTCATTGAGATTAATGTCACTAATTATGATATAAATTGTGAGCCAAAATGACATATTGACGATTGATTATCTTTAGAGTGACAACGGAAGTCAGTGTTAAAATACAAAGAAACAAACAAACCACCGACATCCGAAATTAAAGTTATTTTATACCTTGTAGCTTTATTTTTATTTGGAAGTCGGTTGTATTTTTTTTTGTAAAAAAGATTTTATATTTTCAGACAACTAGAATTAGAAAACACAAAAGTAAGCGAAATATCCTTGTCCTAAAAGTCAACCTAAAGAAAATCATACGTTAATTTGACTCACATGGTAAAAAAGTTTTTTTATTTTTCACTTTTTAGAGGCACACCTAACAACACCACTGCAAAGTCACAGGAAAGTAAAACACGCAATTTCGTTAATGATATAATTTTCTATTTTCTCTAGCCAATTTGATTTAAAAACCAAACTACTGAAACGATTTTGATGAAATTTCTATGGGACCAATCGGAACGTATATGCTTTCACATGAAAAAATATTTTAAATCGGTTCATAAATGACGGAGTAATGAGATAACGCATATAAAAATCAACCGATTTGAGAACCTCCTCCTTTTTTTGAAGTCGATTAAAACTATCAATTTTGAAGAGAAAAAATATGTAAATACTCCTTTAGACTGTCACGAAGAATTTGTTTCTGATAACGATGAAAGAAATCATGAAAATGAGAATGAAGTACAGATTTTCACGTAAGATTTTTTCATAGAGGAATAAGTACCCAAAAATAGTAGGTTCTTACCGTACAAATTGTCCCTCCAAAATAAGAACAAGGGGTACAAATATTTAATGCAGAATGGAAAAAAAAACAATATAGAGGCATAAGCCTAAGCGGTTTGAAATGGATTTACAATAAATAGCATTTCACCAACTTATAACTTTTGTTCAAATGGCTGATTTCAGTTAAAACGTACCTACTTGAATTGTGGCAAACAAAAAAACATATGCAATAATCGTTGATCTTTAAGAAGTTGGTAGTAGAAAATAATACATTATGTTCTGTAACATTCGATCTTTAATTTACACTAAAAAAAACGATTTCTATTTTCATTTTCCGTACCAAAGAACAACTTAATACATGCGTCTTTTTACGAATCATCATCATCATATCAGCCGAAAGATGTCCTCTGCTTGACAAAGGCTTCTCCCAAAGGGAGTCCAGTTTTTTTTTAAAGAAGGGAATCATCAAATGACTTCTTCCGCTCTGATCGGAAGGGCGTATCAGACTCTTATTGACTAAAACCCATCCGAGCATCCGAGCATCCGTGTTCCTTCTAAAGCCCTTTTTCGTTCGTTCGTCGCTCCAGGCCCGCAGTGACTCTTTCGAAAAAATTCTGCAAATCTGGCGGGCCCGTTTTAAAAAAAACAAAGTGCTGACACCTGGGCGATTCCTCCCGCTGAATCCGAAACATGTACGTCCCGAAACAGTCGTGTCTGGTGAGTACCTGCGTCAGGCGGAAGGTTATGTTTGTGCTTGGGTTTCTAGGATGGTCTAGCAGGGGCGACGGTCGGGACGTTCGGTGATAGAGAGGGCTATGTTGGAAGTTTCTCTACGTGATCGAATCAGATATGAAGACAATCAAGGTTACCGATATCACCTGAAGAATTGCCAAACTTTATGATAATAGACTGAGCAGGAGAAAATTGCTTGCAAAACAGGTGGCCGAAGAGTTTTGGAATTCGCAACATTGGTAGATCTGCTACAAGGTGGACCGATGTCCAGGTCAAGGTCAGCACAGGACTGGGCGATAAGATACTTGCAACCGGACCATTCAGCAGAGGACGTCCCTGATATGATGAGGATGGTGATTCGGTGATGGATGACCTGATGAAAGTCTTGGGAATACTTTGGATGTGAGAATCCCAGGACCAGCCACTGTATGACGCGTGGTGCAACGTCATACAGCACCACATCAGACGGACCTGTATACTTCATTTTCCTAATGGTTCGGAAATCATCAAATGACTAATTCCGCTCTGGGCAGAGCGGGAGAGAGTATCTGACTCTTACTGACTAAAACCCACCAATGTTCCTTCAATTCCACAACCTCGAACGCCTACAGTCCTCTAAGTCTACGTCCATTAGTGGATGTCATCTAAATGAAAAGGACTATAGGTAGATATGCAAGCACTATTTTTTTTTTTGAGTGGCGTCTCCCAGTTCAACATATAAGGTTGTCGACTGCTTTACCGGGCTTGCCTGTGGTGGCTTTAATATATTTAATATAACATTAAAGCCTCCAGCCAGAGCTTCAAAAACTTACAAACTAAGCGACTACACGCTAAGGGCACCCCCTTTGGGGTACGGGCCTCGGCTTAGGGCGTCACTGGGGGGAGGACAACTAGGGACGGGCTGGATCGAACTAAAATTATTATTGAGGGGCGAATTTAAGACTACAGGCTTAGCGGCGCGGGCTGGCTCGAGCAAGGGTCGGCGCGGATTTTGACGGGGACGTCGCGGCGGGCTGCAAGTACTACAAGATCAGCAACTTTTTATTTATATTTTATTCTTTACTAGCCTTTGCCCACGACATTTTTTACCGTTCCGTATAGCCTAAAGCCTTCCTCATGAATGTGGATATCATTTACAAAAGAATTTTCCAAATCCGACTGGTAGTATTATATTATGGTATAGATTGTACACCATAACAACGAGTATATTAATTATGGTGATTAAAAAAGTGAATCTACAAAGGCGAGCTTAAATTAAAAATTGAGTTTCCTACCACCGAACCTTTGAGTGAAAGAGATAGATCACAATAGAGTACAGGATCCAGGGCACAGATTTTAAAATATTTTATTTTATCATACATAAATATCATAACTTAAAATTATTGCATGTTCACAAACAAGTCCAAACGTGAAACAAGAACGAAATCAAGGTGAAACATAAAAATTCCCTATAGTGCAATTTCACAATAATTTATTGTATTTACTGATTTTATTTAGTTGCGTAGTTACGAAGACGAAATATCGGAATTAATAATTTATTTACCGCAACTTTACGATGACAACTATTTGTTAATTATATACTATAATGTACATCATAATAAACATAAAAGGGAACTGAATAACGGGCGGCGTCACCGCACTCTGCGGTTTCTTCCATGCAACCTGGAAAGTTACATTTTGTTCTATTAAATTTTATGAACACGCTTTAATTATTCAATAAAATTGTCTTTACAGAAATATTTACAAATACATAAAAAATCTAAATATTATATACAAGCTGGTATAAAATATGCTATGCTGATTCGCTGGCCAAAGAAAAGGCCCACTGGTCACGCGAAGAGTCGACTAACTGCTTGCTGATTTCACGAAAAACTCGATGAGAACTCGGACCCCATGACCCTAGTGTTTCAACCCCAAACGGCTCAAATACATAATTCCCAATAAGGTTGTTGTATTTACGCCGTTTGAGATTTTCTGCACCCACAGGGTCTTGCCCTTCCAAGGCATTATGGTCATCCCATTGTCTCTCGCCAAGCCATTCGGTTCTAATACAGCTGGCACCCTGGCTGGTGACAAGACCCCGACGGATGATATCATTACAAATGTTTTTTTTTTTTTAAAAGCACGCTTGTAAAATAAAACATTGAGAAAGAATACAAAATCAAATGAAAGTACTAAACATGCCAACATTGCATCATTTGATATCAGTTTGGCTTACTTGAAATTACTGCGCAATATTCATAACTTTTCAGACTGCGCAATCAAAGTGACGGCACATAATTGTTTCATGAAAATAAGGAAAAGGAGATTATTTATTCACAGCTGAATACAAGGAGGCTCGTCCCCGTTACACGGGACTTAACCTTTTGAACGACAAAACATAAACGCATCGGCGTGCCCCCGACGCCAAGCCACAAATTCACCGTACTTTTTGTCACACATTTGTGACGTTTGGCGTTCAGGGCACGCGCTTGCTTGTCACGTATGTGACAGTGCCGTTCAACAAGTTAAATGGAATTATTCAAAATCCAAAGTCATTAACAGAAGTTAGGCTGAAAATCACTCCTTTTTGTAAACAGTACAATGTAATACATTAAGATAACAGTTGTGATAGTAATAAACTCGATAAGAAAATGACGTAAAGTATGAAATTTGTAAAGGTATACTTCATTACATATGTCAAAAGTATTGTCTTGTCGATATCGTGATAGTAAGTATGTCTGCTGCGATCTTAAAAGTTCAAGGTTCAATTCTCTACAGGAGAAGACGCCCCGGGCATCGGGAGTCGCAGGGCGATCCCCGGCTACCGTAGGCGCGGGCCTGCGGCGTTGGGTGGCTCGCTGTCCGATCACCACCAGGCCCGGGTCGATGGTGAGTTGTGTTTCACGCGCGCCTCAAAGAGATGTCAGCATAGAAGACGGGGCCCGCTTCTATGCTGTTTTGGAGATCAAAAAGCTTTAGGCTATTATTAAAAAGGTTATGGTAAAAATAAAAAGTGGATTGTATCAAAATAAGAGATGGTTTTTTTTGTGATGTCGTTGTGCTACAAAGTCGACGATGAAGCAAGCTTACCTAGAAGAAGCCTGTTCACTGTAACTTTGTGATTGCGGTTGTACGTGACAGGAAACACAGACGCAGACAGGGAGTCCCAATCCTTTGCTGTGCGCATTATAAAAGACGTTTGGTGTGAATTGGAGGAATAGCAACAAGGTAGGCATGGTAACTTGGAGCGCGTCTAGATGTCCGATGGTAGAAGGGGGCCGGTGGGATGAGGTCGTCTGTTTATTTATTTATTGAAACATTATGTACAATAGTGGTACGGTTATACATATGTTTCCCCGTTCAATACATACGTACATTGAACGGGGAGAAACTCGAATTCGTCGATAGAACGGTTTTCCTGGGGATTACGCTTGACGCAGGGCTACAGTGGGGTCCTCATTTGTCATGTCTTGCAGGACGGCTAAGCTCAGCAGCATAAGCTGTTAGGAAAATCCGCCAATTTACATATGTTGATACCGCAAGACTAGTATATTTTAGTTACTTTCATATCATGCCTTACGGTATCTTACTATGAGGACGGGCTGCAGACACTGGGTCAATATTTATTCTGCAGAAAAGAGCCATAAGAGCCATTTACAATCTCCGCCGGCGCGATTCTCTAAGGGAACTGTTTAAGAATATTAACATCATGATGGTACATTGTCAATACATATATGCCTTACGGTATCTTACTATGAGGACGGGCTGCAGACACTGGGTCAATATTTATTCTGCAGAAAAGAGCCATAAGAGCCATTTACAATCTCCGCCGGCGCGATTCTCTAAGGGAACTGTTTAAGAATATTAACATCATGATGGTACATTGTCAATACATATATCTATGAAAACATCATGTACGTTAGAAAGAATCTGCATCTTTTTAATAAATGAGGTGACAGACATAACTATGTCACTAGAAATAGGAACCAATTAGTTCAACCAGGTTTCAGACTTGCTAAAGTAGCCACATCTTTCATGGGGTACTGTTTAAAATGTTACATTAAAATACCTCCCCAGATATTAGAACCAAATGAAACAAAATTTAAATCTTGTATTAAACGCACGGTATGCAGGCAAGCATATTATAAGTTGGGAGATTACATCGATGATAAAAATGCTTGGCTCAATGCCGGTCCTGCTCCAGAGCCACTAGGGCGCACAAATTAATCTTTTAGCACTTGTTTGACTCGCTGACTATTGTAAGACTATCCAATTTTCATTGTATAGACTCAATTTATTTAACATTGTATAATTTCATGCATTCAAAATTCAAAATTCAAAAGTCATTTATTCAAATTAGGCTGAGTGCCAGCACTTTTTTAACGTCAAAGTTCTACATAAAGACAGTCCCCCAAAACGCCCGCCCGTCACCACTTCCTAGTGTTGTAGCTGGGAAGAAGAAGTGGCGCAACAAACTCCCCAGCAACACATCTGTCTGTTAAGCTTTTAAAAACTTGAATTTATAAAATAGTATGCAAAGTATTTTACAATACATGACACAGAAAATAAATTATTAAAATAATTACATGTGTGAGTAATGTGTACCTTAAACTATTATTTTTCTTTGACTTGAATGTGCCCTGGCGGTTGAGAGTGTCATGCTCACTTAAAAGTCCGGCTGATGGTGCTGGATCATTTGGCACTTTTCAAAGCAGTTGAGCCGAATAGTGCTAGCGCTGGCATCATATTGCTGAGCGAGCGCCGTCAGCTAGGACCGGTCATGTCTCAGCTGCCACGGCTTATTTCAATTATTATTTGTTCCTTGAATTGTTGCTTTTTTTTACTTCGGACGCTTTATCGTGCAAGTCTTTCTACATCGTTCTCACATATATATGTATGTTTGTATAATTTTCACACGAAAGATGTCATTGTAAAAAAAATGATTTCAAAGACTGTCCTTGGAGTTTCTTGCACGTTCTTCTCTTTGGACAGACCGACCTTGACTCTTCAAAAGTGCCTGTAATGGTTTAAATGAAATAAATGCTTTGAGTTTTTTTTTTTTGAGATACATTGGCGGACTTAATGCATCAAGGCATTCTCTACCGGTCAAGTCAGACTGTTGTGTTGTAGTCTGGAGAAGTTCGAGGTCATCGGACCGAAGAAACATTGGGTATTTTTCATTTCGTTTCTTTCGGCAGTGCAATTTCACAATTATTTACTATATATTACGCACATTTATGGAGACGAAAGATGTGACTTAGTTATATTTACTTCAACTTCACGATGATAAAAAATTGCAACAATAAACTCTTGCCTTTTTACTAAGGAGCTAGACAGAAACTACAGAACGCAACGGTCTAGTTCCACGCGCGCCTCTAAGAGATGTCAGCATAGGAGAAGGGGCCTGCTAGGGCCAGAGCCTGCTTGGGTTGCGGAATTTGTTCGAAAGAGTCATCACAGCCCTGGAACGCAAAGGGCTTTAGAAGGAACACGTGTAGAATAAGCGTGTCAGTAAGAGTCTGACACGCCCTTCCGCTCCATCCAGAGCGGAAGAAGTCAGTAAATGGTTTCCCATCCTTAAAAAAATAAAAAAATGGCCCAGTTAGATAATAAAATATAGTAAAACAATTTTTAGACCTCTGGTTTGGTTGAAACTCTCGGGTCTTGGGGTTCGAATGCACATAACTTGTTTAAAGATCTCTCAAGACGCTTAGTTGACACTTCGCGTGAACCAAGGGCTGGCTTTTACCTTGGTCAAAGAATAAGCATTGCCATTCAACGTGGCAATGCCGCCAGTCTTTTGGGTACACTTCCAGTCGACAGCAATGCGGATGAATTTTTTGACGCCATATTTTAGGGTTCTTTTAGTTAGATTTTATTTTTATTTCTAGTGTATAAATTTAGTTAAGTATTTATAAAAACAGGTGTAAATATCTATGTAAATAAAAATAATATACCATTTTAGGACCTATATAATTGTTAAATAACATAAAAAACCATGCCGAAAACTACTACTATATGTGGCAAAATTTCATCATTTGAATATCATTTCCGCTTGTCTGAAATTACTGCGCAACATTTTCTGGACATAGCTTGGAATTGGGATTCCCTGCTGGAGTCTGAGTTTCCGGAAAACAGCTCTTAAAACACGGCAGCCTTCCTATTCAGACTGAATTGGTTAGTCGAACGTGCTCCATCATCTCGCATCGTCGCTTACCATAAGGTGAGTGAGTTCAAATCTATCTTAAAATATAAATATTTTCATATGGTACCTGGCTATTGCATTGCATTCTTTAAGTGTCAGATTTTTTGTAATTGAATTAGTCTGCAGAACAACCATGATTACGGACATGGCCTGAAAAAATCTTTATCTTAATGAAAGTAGACAAGACATTTAAATAAGATAAGATAAGATATAAGATTTTACCAAAGCACATAGAAACAAAAAAAAAACAATTTGTATCAATAAATTAGATACTAAATCGTTTGTCCTGACTAACTGTCTGTGTGTCTATTATGTTATATTATAAATAAATTGGTTTTTGTCACACCAATGGCAGCCCTATTTTATGTTCAGATAATTACTGTTCATCCCAGGTTGTCTGGAAGAGATCGCGGAATGCGATAAGGCCGCCCATTGTATGGGTTTTAGTTTTAAGTTTCCTTTTTGTTTTAATTTTGGTGTACCATAAAGTATATAATAAATAAATAATAAATAACTATCAAGGCACGGCCAAAACTACTACATAAAGGATTCTTTCATAGTGAAGGTTGCTAAAGTTATATGCTAATAAAGGATTTTAATAAATTGCAACTTTAAGGGGAGAATGAGAGGTTGCGAAATTTGTTCGAAAGAGTCACCGCGGCCCTGGAACGCAAAGGGCTTTAGAAGTCCAACACGGATGGGTTTCAGTAAGTAAGAGTCTGACACGTCCTTCCGCTTCACTCAGAGCGGAAGAAGTCATTATATGATTTCCCAACTTTAAAAAAAAAAAGGGGGATAATGAGAGGGGGAACTATAAATGTAAATAATTTTTCATAAGCTCGTAATTTATACTAGAGAAAAAATATTTAGTTTAATCAAATAGCTCAAGACCTTACACTAAGCACTTACACCCTCTATGCTGGCCTGTTGGTCGAGTGGTTAGTGACCCTGACTGCTTAACCGCAGGTCGTGGGTTCGATTCCCACCCAGGACAAATCTTTGTGTGATGAGCATGATCATTTGTTCTGTGTCTGGGTGTAATTTGTCTATAATATGTATGTATTTAGAAATATATAAGTATGTTTATCAGTTGTCTGGTTGCCATAGCACAGGCTCTGCCTAGTTTGGGATCGGATGACCGTGTGTGAGTTGTCCCAA
>NDFZ01004943.1:0-80392 GCA_002192655.3 Mamestra configurata | reverse complement strand
GTCCTGAAACAGAGACAGCATTCTGACACGGTACGCAGTGAGGTTAGTTCCCCCCTCTGTAGACCCATAGTATGCGCGCATGACGTTTTCATTCATGGACTGCGTCCATCTCATGCGCTGCACACAACCACCGGTAGCGGGGACCCGGCTCGGGGCCGGTTGGCCCCTAGGTCCCAAGCCCCTCGGTGGCCGGCCTCTCCCCTGCCAACGCACTGGTGTTGGCGACGTCGGCGGGGAGAAATACTCGTCGCTGGAGCTCGACGCGACTGCAACCGCCGGTGACATTGGTGATCCGCTGTCCGGCGGCGGCGAGGCGGAGCTGAGCGACGGGTCCGGGGATGGTGGGCGTGCGCGTCGTGAAGCTGCTCTCGTCAGCATATTATTATTATTGCTTCCATACTTTTATTGATCGTTAATATTTCATTACGAAGTGACATACGTCATCTATCCGGGTAGTAAGTTTTCCTTCTTTTTCATTCATTTTTTATCGCTTTATGGGTTCTGAAGAGTGTTTTATTGTATTTATTTCTTTATGGAGGCTTTGTGTGAGAAAATTGCTCAAAAATCAGGTTAAATAAGTGTTATTTCCAATTTAAATCTTCGTGAGTGAAAAAACGACTTGTGTTGCTAACGAGAGTTGCCAGTTTTTTTATTATTATTATTATTGCTTGCAGAACGGATAGCCGAAATTTGCCGAAGGATTTCGAAGAAGTGACCACAGCAGCAGGGTCAGCCGCTGGATGCTGCACCCTCATGCATCACCATCTCAGACAGACCTGTGGGCATTCAGTCTACATTCAGCAGATGACTTCACTTAAATTATGAGGAAGAAACAAGGTAAGTACGTAGTACGTACGTACCACAAGATGAGGTATGCAAAATAATTGCATCTACGTCAACAAGTCGAAACATGAAACAATAAAGAAATAATGGTGAAACGTTTCGCAATTTCACAATGTTTTATTGGAAGTTTGAATAAAATGAAAAAAAAGAAATGGCAGATATTTTACCGTAGGTAAATAACACTCTCGGATGTCAAAAAATACCACCATCCCATCTCTTCCCGTGGGTGTTGTAAAAGGCGACTAAGGGATAGGTTATACGGGAACGGGGAAAAACGGGATATATACATACGAAGTCGCGGGCAAAAGCCAGTGTGCTTATAAAATTACAGTAGTAATCCAATTAAATAAATAGTTAACAACTAAATATATCAAAATTGCATCATATGATTGTCATTATTGCTTACTTGAAATTACTGCGCAACAATATGGCATGCCTCAGGTATGGATTTCCCTGCTGGAGTCCGGCAATCTTCTCGCCGAGATTGAATAGATTGCTTCTAGTCGAGCGTGCTTCATCGTCGAATCCATCATCGCTTACCATCATGTAAGTTTTACGAGCATTTCTATCAGTGTATGATTTTTTATAATCTTATTTGAGTTTCAGAGATAACCTATAATATAAATATCACCGGAAAATAGCAAACTCCGTAAGATTATAAAATAACTTGAGAGATTGTAAACTCTCGATAAATTGTCAACTGAACATCTGGAATACTATTTTACGCATCAAAATTTGATTGTTTATAATCTCGCGAAGTCATTCCGAAAACTTGTGGATTATAAAAAAATGGCTACCAATCAGAGCACAAGTCTACAATTTATCTGTTTTCGTGTGAAAGTAAACCTGGAAAGACTTTACTATATCTCGAGTTATTTTATAATCTTACGGACTTTGCCATTTTGCCGGTGATATAAACAATCAATCCATCCTTTAAATGCACGACGCTTGTATGAATCAGCCCAAACAGGATATATACTACAAATAGTAATTAAACATTATCAGTTTGTGATTAAACCCTCAATAAAAAATTAAGATTGAAAAGCAATAATTTTAAAGTGACATCATCGGTTAGAAGTAACAAAAATACACAACATATTGTTCATACAAACAATCAATTATTTTAAATGTGACATTAATAGGCTAATCGCCACAAAACACAAATTATCCAGGCGCGCACGCGCACCGACATGCATTTTTGTAATCGGATTAGTATTTTAAGTTTACCGCTTCGCAATTCTAAACGATTAATTAAAATATGACAATCAGAGCTGTAAGAAAACATATTTAATTCATGCAAAGATAATCTGACTAGGTCACGCTTTGATGATATTTTGATTTTATCGTAACTCTACATAAACTTGATTCATTCAATAATTATTGGCCTGTTGCCATACAGTGAAGGTAGAGGAAGTGTAAAAACGTTCATAAATAGCTAAAATAATAATAGCTATAATAGTTTGTTACGTTTTCCTGAAGGAAAATAATAATTATCCTTAGTGTGACGTAACGAAACGTAACGTAATTATAAATGACTTTGACTTTGTCTCTGTCATATTAAATAAAAAAAGATAAAAAAATTGATTCCATAATGGTGATGTATGGGAACGCAAAATTATGTTGCGTTCCTTATAAAGCAATATTAATATTGCAGGATATTTATATCGATATTGTTTTTAGATACCATTGTGAACAATATTTAAATGCATCAGTTCTAATGTTCAGATACACAAAAAAAAACTGTCATTTTCTTTTTTTTTATTTATTTTATTTCTGTTCTTGTTACCAAATAAATGTTTTATCTATATAAATGTTATTTTAAAACGGGATATTTTTTTAGGTCTTGACCACAAATAAATTTTCAATGTCCCGCATTCCGCCCATTCCAGATAAAGAGCAAACGACGCACACCACAAACATACCTAGCAATAAGATTTATAAGAAACCCAATGTTGACGAATTATTTCATAACAGTTTTTAGTAGGCAATGGGTTTATTGAACGTCAGAAAATAAGCAAGGGATGATGAAATAATTGTTGCATTGAAACATTATTATTGTGTAGAAAGTTGTGTAAAATTACACAACTCGGCAATTTATGAGTGATTTAAAGTATTATTAAGAAAAAATATATATAAAAAAACTTATGAAAAAAAACTAACTAATAATCCTACTAATATTACAAACGCGAAAGTTTGTAAGTATGGATGGATGGATGGATGGATGGATGTTTGTTACTCTTTCACGTCAGAACGGCTGAACGGATCTAGATGAAATTTGGCACAGTGGTAGATTATAGTCTGGAATAACACAGGATACTTTTTGTCCCGGGAATATGTTCCCTTGGGATAATTTTAGACAGTCACGCGGGCGGAGCCGCGGGCGGCAACTAGTATAAAATATATGTCAAAATACAAGAAAAAACATTGCGCTTGTATTTCTTAAAGGAGTGGACAGGATATACAAGGCTCAATTTTCAATAGGTATGTCGCTTGACCATCATTGTGCGGGACATAGTCCCATAATATGTTTCCTGTATTTTGTTAAATATAATATGCCATCAGATATATGCATGTTGAAATGCTTGCAAATTGGAATTCTCATTGACTTCGTACTTAACTAAGCAACAGCTAAGTTGGTGCAAGTGAAAATTATTGAGGAATTATTTCAGTCTTAATTTAGGAGATTGGAATCAAATATGATATAAATAATTGTTGTTTCCATATTTTCTACTGTATTTTGTTTTCTATGGGACATAATAGGTTGTGACGCAGGCAAGTGAAATGGGAATTTCATGGACCTTCCTGTTGACGTTAGCTTCTGAAAGTAATTTCTACTAGCATCTCCCAGAGGCTTCGCTAGTTGAAACCGAAAATTATCCCAAGGGATAAAAAGTACAATATTATGTCCTAATCCAGAACATGGTTTACCCATAAACCAAGTTTCATTCAATTCCGTACAGACATGAAGAGGTACCAAAAAGACACACAGAATTATTTTCGTTTTTAGGGTTCCGCACCCATAGGAACGGAACCCTATTACCAAGCCTCCGCTGTCCGTCCGTCCGTCCGCACGTCCGTCTGCCCATCTGTCCACTCGTCCGTCTGTCTGTCAGCGGGATGTATCTCAAGAACCGTAATAGTTGTAGTTACTATGTAGAGTGTATATTTCCGCTTTATCAACAAATATTAAAAAATGAACTAAACTAAAAATTAAAGGCCATACAAGAAACGTGTTTTTTTCGGTTTATGGTACGGAACCCTTCGTGTGAGAGTCCAACTCGCACTTGGCCGGTTTTTATAATATTTTCAGTATGCAGCAAGTGATGGTATGAGTTTAAGTAGTGAAGGTTATGATCCTGGCACGCCGAAAGCGTGGTGGTAAGTCCCCACGTCAGAGAGGCGCCACGGCGTTTTTTCCTCCCGACTTACGTACGTACTCACCGGACACGATTGTTTCGGGAGGTACCTTTTTCGGATCCGGCGGGAGGACATGACCAAGTGTTCCCATAACGTGGATTGCCCGGAGGATACGGTGGAGCATACGTCGGTGGTATGCCCCGCTTGGGCGGAGCGCCGTCGTGTCCTCGTAGTGGCGATTGGCAGCGGCGACCTCTCGCGTCCTCCTGGTCCAATCCTGAAGAAGTGATCTCCTTCTGCGAAGATTACATTACTGTAATCAAATAATGGGGCGGAACCGAAGAGAGAGACAATCCTCGCGCCTTAACCGCCGCAGAAGACATCCTGGGCGTCGGAAGTCACAGGGCGATTCCCGGCCACCGCAGGCGCGGGCCCGCGGGCGTTCGGCGGTTCCTGACTGATTGGTCAGAGAAAGCAAAACACAAGGAAACTATGGGTGACCTTTGCCCAGCAGTGGGATAGTAAAATTTTGCGGAATTTGTTCGAAAGAATCACCGCAGCCCTGGAACGCAAAGGGCTTTAGAAGGAACACGGATGGGTTTTAGTCAGTAAGAGTCTGACACGCTCTTCCGCTCCACCCAGAGCGGAAGAAGTCATTTCATGATTTCCCATCCTTAAAAAAAAAGGACAATAAAATTACTTTAAAAAAAAAACAACCGGTGTTTTGTCGGTATTGAATAACTATCCCATTTTCCTATCATATTTTTTCAATTTGAGGTATTGATTTCGCTGATAGAATATTAGTTTGTGTAGGGCACCTAGACCTCTGTTTTCATTATTTATTTTCGGAGTAGTAGGAAACGAAACACCAACTTCATCTAGCATACAAAATATATAATATATTTAGGTACCTACTTGAAAACTATTGTGTGAAACAAGACGCTTAGTTAACACTTCACATGACCCAATAAGGGCTGGCTTTTACCTTGGTCAAAGAATAAGCATTGCCATACAACGTGGCAATGCCGCCAGTCTTTTGGGTACACTTCCAGTCGACAGCAATGCGGATGAATTTTTTGACGCCATATTTTAGGGTTAATTTGGTTAGGAGTTTTTATTTTTATTTCTAGTGTATATAGTTAGTTAAGTATGGAATAAAATTTGTGTGAAACTAAATACAAAATAAATGTCATTCATATTTTTTTTTTGTTTTATTCCTAGTTTTTAAAACACCTAGTCAATATAACTAAAATGATGAATAACTTTGAATGAATAGAATAGCCCAAAATTACATCATGTTTAGTTTGCTTGCAACTAAAACGAAACAATTGCACAATAAAGTATAAAATGTAACATCATGTTCAAACAACTCAAATGTCTTAGTTCGACTGAGTAAATGATTTAAACACGTTCTATTGCTGAAGTAGGTCAGGATGTGAGAATTTTCAAAATTGAGGAAAACTTCAATAAAATTGTTTATATGTGAGAAATTGCATAGAAATATATATTTGTTGCGTTCATTTTGTTCGATCGTCGTAAACAATTAAACTGACGCAACATTGCAATGATGACACAACGTCAGAAGGCGTGTTTAAAATTTCCCACCTTTATATAGGCGGTGTTGTGTCAAGAGAATCACAGTCTTATGTAAGGAATCAAAGTAAGAAGGTCTCCTGAAAATATAGACTATTGCTCTAAATATTTTGTCAGCAACCTGTTAATAGAAGTAGAAGATAAGCTCCTGAGTATAAATACGTCGTCCGTTGTGTTTTTGGAACAGTAAAACAGTAAATACTACAGTGATTAAAAACTATTATTGAGTTTGATCCTTCAATTCCTGAAGGTGATAATGAGTGTGATAAAGGAGTAGTGCGAATTTTGGACAGTGATGCTGCCTTTGTGCCAAGTTTAACTGATGGTGTAAAAGGCCCTATAGAAAAGAAAAAAGCAACGATTACTGAAAAAGGTTGCTCCGGAGGAATACGCATGATTGCTAATCAATTTGAAGAGTAAGTTTTATTTTATTGATGTTTATTCCCTGCTTATTTTTTTACACTTGGTGATTAGGTGCCTGTCTGTAATTGTTGTTTTTGCGACGTAACTTCTTTCATTGGAGCCTTTACTTTTATATGATCAAAATCCTTATCCTTTTTTAATTAAATCAAGTTGAATGTATTTTTTTCTCAGTCGATTTTCAATTCGATAAAAATATTTTTCTTCTTTGATCAAACTCTTAATTTCTATATGTCAGTTTGATGTTACTCAAATATTAAAGAGTTAAAAAACGTTAATCATTTTTCAGAAATATATATAATTAGTTGTTCCTGAAATTAATTTTTCTGTTCTTCACAGGTAAAATTAACTACAAGAAGATGATGAAGAGGATGATATAGTTACACCGGCTGGACATTGAAACTCATCGAATACATCATTTATTTTTTAATTACGCAGCATAGTACCTAAACCATACGCGTATATAAGCATGATATAACATAAATTAGGGAACCAATTAAAAAAAGCATACAAATATTAAACAAAAAAAATTATATTACAATTGATTTAATATTTGTATCATCCCAAAATATAAAATTCTAGTAGTAAGTTCTAATTTTTTAAGTTAGTAGTTTATATAATTTCCAATTCATAAATCAAAGCCAAAGATATTTTTTAGAACATTACTTTTAAGAAAGAATAACAAATAATTTAAGTACCATTTACAGAATATTTGCTAGTCTGTGTAGTTTAAGCCGCTTGCCAGTGGAGTTTATGTAAACAATTGAATTCCCAATCACAAGTTCGATTGTCTTCACAAACTCCTCATTGTACATTGGCATATCATTTCTCGGTTCTCACTAGTGTGTTCCTAGCTCGTCCTATTTGCAAGTATTGAAGACATTGTGGCAATCTTCTAAGTTTCAGTCGTGCTCGCTCATCACACTTTGCAACCTCGGTGGTTCAATCTGATCACTCATGTTATTCATCGGCCTGGAGGCTCGTATTTGGAAGCAAGCTTTTATATCCTGCATTCAAAATTGTAGTGGCAGTAGATTTTTTTTTTGAGGTATTATTCTGACGGAGATTCCAGCCGCCCTCGGAATCATACCTTAAATATTTTTAGTAAATCAAATGTAATTTTTATTATTTTGTAAAACTCGTAGATCTAACGAAACTATGATGTTGTCTACACGAGATAGATGAGTGCTTTCATATACGTTCGTCCTTTTCGTTGAGAAACGTGTGAGATAATTTTGAAATATCATAGTTGCAAAGTGTTTTATTTATTACAATTTAATAATGCAAGGATGAAAATAATTGTGGACCAACTTAGGTTTACTAAACTAACTTCGATAACTTGAAAGTTATCCTATCTTTTCGAATAATGACACAATTTATTCGCAGTGGCAAGATAAAAGTTTTATTAATTTTCAAGCAACGTTCGCATTCGTATATCAGTCGCAATCTATCAAAAATGTATGAATATAAAAAACTTTTTCACAAAAAAATACTAACCGACTTCCAAAGTTTCAAATAAAAAAAAACGCTACAAAGTATAAAATTATTTTAATTTCGGAATTCGGTGTTAAAATACGAAGAAACAACCAAAAACACCGACTTGGGACACGAAGTGGGATGCCACTAAAAAAGTGGCATCCCACTTAACAACACCACTGAAAAGTCACAGGAAAGCAAAACACGCAATTTCGTTTACATAGATGATATTATTTTCTATTTCCTCCAGCTATTTTGATTTTAAAACCAAAGTACTAATTTGATTCGGATTAAATTTCTATGAGACCAATCGGAACGTATATGAAAAAAGATTTTTTCAAATCGGTTCATAAATGACGGAGTTATGAGGTAACAAATATAAAAAAAATGCAACCGAATTGAGAACATCCTCCTTTTTTTGAAGTCAGTTAATGAGATTTTTGTGATTTATTGCGACTGAAATGTGAATACGAACGTTGCTTAAAAATTTGCAGAATTTTATTAGCCCCAAGATATGGAGGTGGCACATTTTTTGTTGCATTTTGTATACAACAGCACGAAATGAATACTGAAGGTCGTTTATGAAGCCGTCCTTATTAGCACTAAGATAAGATAAGAACACATGAACTGATTTTTCGATAAATGAGGTGTGAATGGCATTAAGTTATTGTTTTTAATTTGATAAGACGTAGTAATCGTTAAAGATAGTGTAATTTGTGGAACGCAACATTTCGTTCATAAAAATTACCAGATAAGATGTCGTAGTTTCATTCATAAAAATATACAGATAAAAATAATCTTATAATGTTTATGAATGAAATTCTGGGGCGACATGGTGAAAGAATATTACTGAATCAATACCATAATCAACTCATTAAAAAATCCCTTGGTTCATGTCAAATGTTGTCAATTTGATCGAAGAAATTTGAGTCAACTCGAGTGATGGAAATTACTTCATATTTTAAAATAAATATGATCAGTCCTCTTTATAAGAGGCATTTCACAGCGCCATGTTAGATGGGATCTTCTTTAAAAAGCCCAATATTAATATTAGGTATTATTTAATTAAAATTATAATTTATTTTAAACTGATATTATTTTATTATTTAGTTTATTTATTTGCTTCATATTAATTTGAAGCTGATACGAGAGTAAAGATTTAACTGCCAAAGAACTGTTTATTCATAACTTATATTATCTCAATGATTTAGACTATGAAGATAGCATATTAGATAGCGTTCATTCATTTTAATTTTTAATCAATTAAATAGAAAGTAAATAATTTATAAGCTTTATCTGTGATAAAAACGACGACTTTTTGTCCTAAATTATCTTAATCTTATTATATTATGATTGTATTTGTAATCCTGACATTGTATTTTATAGTATTTAACGTTATCCTAATCCTTGTTATTTGTTCTAATAACAAATTTAATTGTAATTATTTGAAATATTTGTAAGCTGGAAACAGCAGAATATAGTGGACGTATATTATATAGGTATAATAATACCTTGCAACAACAATATAATACAAATAAATTTATTATTAATATAATGTTGTAAAATTTCCTTCGAAAACTTAAATAGCCTGGATCTTAAGCACAGATTTAAAGAAGATGAACTGATTTTGATTAATAAAGTATTTTTATTTATTGAACTCTCCAACTATACCGTTTTTTTTAATCCCCGTTAACTGATACAATTTAGGTGTTTTTACCGGGTATACCAATAAGGTACAAAAATATATATCTTCAGTGATATAAAAAATAACGTGGCGACATCTATACCGCCAGATACGAACTACGCAGTACAAATCCTGCATCGTAGTATCAGAGTTTTCCGTGCGATTTGAACATATATAACAGCATAATTATTTTATTTTCGACTTCCACAAAACAATACCGGTCAGCCAAACAGTATTACAACAAGGTTGATGTAATATGGTTGAGTCGAAACATTTATTTCATGAAAGTCAATACATCTATATATATATGAATAAAATAAAGTTGAAGACTTTGCTTATTTGTTTGTTAGAACGCGCTAATCTCTGGAACAGACAATCGGATTAAGAAAATTATTATTTTGTATGATAACCACATTCATACGGGAAAAAACGGGATATGCACGTAAAATATCGCGGTCAAAAGCTAGTATTTAGTATTATATAAAGCGACGGCTATCTGATCGCGACAAGTGAGTTACTGGGTAATTTGATTAGATACCCATTCTTCGTCTTGTCGTGTCGATTGGTTTATATAATATGTTGTCCGACCAGTATTGGGCAACATGTACAGCTCTATCATTGGCCTCTTGGCTTTCAATTCTTAGATCGAGCAGGTAGATGTGCACGACAGGCAATTAAGAAGGTGATGTCCTGTGAAGGAGTTCCACACTGGCACTGCGTTTAGGATGGGTAAAGAATGCCCCATTTGGCCAGATTATTTTTACAGCGGCCAATTTGGGTCTACAATCGGTTTACAGATATCTGGGTTGGCCACTGAAGTTCGCGTTCAGGTGGTAGATGTTCTACCAGTGGAATGAAGTGTGGTGGGGGAGGGCGTGTACTTCCACAGTGCACATCTCTCGTCTGCTGTACTTTCCTCCTACGAGGTCGTCCATCTCATAAAACTATTACGACATTTTAGACATGCTGGTATTACTTGGTGACCATGCAGGGGATGACGGTCGTCTCGTTCCTGTCTTCCCTTCTCAATGCGGCTAGCCTACCCATTGGTGAGATTGGTTATCATACATTTCAGAATTCTTACGCTTCGAAGGTATACAAATGCCATCAGGCCTTACTTAATTTTTGAGGTACCGAGAAGGTTGAATATGCAGGTAACAGATGGTTACTCATCCCCAACCGTTGCTTGTTGTTGTAGATTGACCAGTGCGGCTGTTAAAAATAGCCACGAGCCCATTTTGTTTTTACCACGCTTCTGAAAACGTGTTATTAGTAAAACCCAATAACACTTAGAATTTAGGCAATAACACGTTACAGCATGTTCGGTGTTTGAGTAACAATTTGAAGTGATCGGGAAGGGCACACATTTTTCACGTTAAAGGAAATAAAATGCCCAGTAACAAAGATTGTAAGTTGCCCATTTTCTGCAAAAAGATAGAACCGATCTTAAGTTTCGGCATGGAATTTGACTTGAGAAACGAGCCAAGAAAATCATCAGGCGCGTCGAATCGAAGCTACAAAGTCTTGAGCATCGACGCAGAGTTGCTGGCCTGTCGGTTTCCTATCGGTTATATTTTGGAGAGTGTGCGATGGAATTGCATAGTTTAATTCCGCCAAGCCCGTTCCATCATCGGACTACAAGACGAACAGTGATGCGCTACCAGTATATGGTGAACATCCCACCCACACGCACAAAACATTTTAGGAACACATTCATCGTGCTTACAGCTAAGGAGTGGAATTCCCTGCCAGAGTCTGTGTTTCCTGATAGCTACAACTTGGGAGTATTTAAGTCAAGAGTGAATAGGTTACTTCTAGGCAAGCGCGCTCTATGTTCGACCACATCATCACTTACAAATAGGTGAGATAGTGGTCAAACGCGTGTTTATCAGTAATAAAAAGTCTTATATGAAATTGTAGCGAAATCTATACTGCCACAAAAACTAACGCAGTGACATCTATACCGTCAACCACGAACTACGTCAAACAAATCCTGCAACGCGGTATCAGAGTTTTCCGTGCGACTTGAACATATACAACAGCCAAAATATCAACCATCGGGCAGTTGACCACCAACACAACAACCGTCTGGTCGGAGGATCCTCTATTTTCTATGGAGGTTTGCGGCTTTACACCCTGTTCCATTACCCTCTATAAAATAATGTGAGAACCCTGTAGCGTCAGACATTCTTAGTAAGTCTTTCATGAAAGGTAAGAAAGTCGGCCCAAATAACTGCCCTCAAGAACTCCAGAATTTTTGACAGAGTAATTATCAACTTTTTAATTGTTATGGAAAGAAAGAAAAACAACAATGGCGACGTGAATTCACGGGAAAGATAACTTTGAGCCCAGTTTTGCTTGTTTCCATCATATTTTATACCCTCTAATTTAAATACGAGGAAATAAGTCGGTATTGTGTCAAATTTATTGGTTAGGTCTAGAAAAACTGCATAAATATGAGGTGGTACACTATAGTTATTGGATGTAGAGCTCATGGCTGTATATAAAAAGAGCCGCTCGGGTCGAACTCCAAGGTTAAGCAACGATTGCCGAGGTCGAGCTATGGATGGGTGACCTCAACCTGGGTGTACCTCGGAAAGCACGTTAAGCCGTTGGTCCCGGCTGTCATTTGTAAATCTTTGGGAGTCGTTACGGAATTTCAGGAGCCAGGATATCCTATCCAGTAAGCCGACCCCAATATGGTTGGGCAAGGCTAAACCGATAGTTAGTACACTATAGTGATTGGATTCATTGAAATTAAAGCTCCGCATATAGCATCATACACTGAGCCGGAGAAGCTATGGTTCAAAAATAACAGCCGCAAGATTTGGTCTTCTAGGCAAGGTATGAATTTAGCAAACGTTTGCCGAAGTCGATTCAGGCCTGGAATAGCACATTAAGCTATGAATCCCTGCTGACTGTTACTATGCGACTGTCAAGGATCTCCGAAACAGAAGCCCGAAAGTCAGACAGGAGTATAAACCCCAAGGAGTATCGTGTTACCTAGTAACTGCTGTGGAGCAGATAAGCAGACGCTTGATATAAAAACGGAAATCTAGCAGCATTCAGTATTACAGGAAACATAATTTGGGAAATGTTTGGCAGATGATAACATAACAGTACGCAATACTGCAAAAAGAAAACACAAAACTGAATCAATTTTTTTTATTCAATAGAAACTAGTCACCTTTAAAACACCTGAAAATTACACTTCAGAAACGGTTTTAAAGAAATTAAGTTTTATAATTGGATGTGAGAATCCTAGACAGTCTTTGGTCTCTATTTTGCTACTACATACTCAACATAATTAAATAATTAATAAATTAATTACAGTCTAAAATAATAAATTATTAAAGTCTAAGAATATCAATGCGGAACTTCACAAAAGAAGTTCCGCAGACTATATTGACGCCTCAATGTCTCTCAAGAGAAGGTCTGAGTCCAAGCATTGGAAATAGAATGATTCAGCAATGTTCTCAATTCAGAACCCAGGAATTCAGGCCTCCTCTCCAACACTGTCATATCTCTCTCTTTTCTGTTAGTTCCTCACATTGTCGCGGGATTTCTTTTATAAAATTGTCTAAATAAGTCACAAACACAGACATTATGCATTAACAGTATTAAGCCTATTCAAAAATAAATTTTGCCATTCACACATCGTTCATCGGAATAATCATTTCATGTGTTCTTATCTCATCTTAGTGTAAATAAGGACGGCTTTGTAAACAACTTTCAGTATCTATTTCGTACTGTTATATACAAGTGCACAAATTAATTGGACTTGACATGCACCGCTAGGTAACAGGTCAATGCAATATTTTTTAAATTGGTGCATTATTAGATTGCAATAACAATAACACTTTGCAACAACGATGCTTCAAAATTATCTCACACATTTCTCAACGAAAAGGACGCACTTATATGAAAGCACTCATTTATCTCCTGGATACAACTTTATAGTTCCATTAGATCTTCGAGTTTTATAAACGGCAAAAATAAACTTATTTTTGGATACATTTTTTTTAAGGTATAATTCCGAGGGCGGCTGAAATCTCCGTCAGAATTATACCTCAGAACAAAATTATTAAAACCCGTCATGAATCTGCTGCTACTACAATTTTGTCTGCAGGATATAAAAGCTTGTTTCCAAATACGAGCCTCCGGCCCGTTGAATAACATGAGTGATCATATTGAACCACCGAGGTTGCAAAGAGTGACGAGCGAGCACGAAGTAAACATAAAAGATTGCCACAAGGTCTTCAATATTTGCAAATAGGACGAGCTAGGAACACACTAGTGAGCACCGAGAATTGACATGCCAATGTACAATAAGGAGCTAGAGTAGACAATCGAAACTTCTACACAAAGTGTTTGATAAAGGATAAAAAATATTTTACTTACAGTCGAAATACGACATCAAATGAAATAAACGTTGTTATGGTGTCTCATTTTGTTGACTTTAAGCACAAACGTCAAGTACCCAAAAATCTCATTTTCATGGTAAACTTCGATTTGTATTGCTGGCAACATGCAACTTGCACTAAACATCCGGTGTTCCACTGTTACAGGTTTCCAGCAACAGAAAATCTATGAAGCGTTTCCTGAATATGAATACGACACCTTTTCTAGAGTCCAAGGTATACCGACTACTAGTCGGTATACCTTGGGCTCTAGAAAACGTGCCACTCTATCAGCGAATGCAATTGCCAAAATGTCAAAATGTAAGGGATCGATAACGTGAAATTTCAACAGCGTTGATCAATCCCATACATTTTACTTGTTGTCACTTGTCTTGCACCTCTTTACTAATTATACGATGGCCAGTTTGATAGATTCTTTGTAAAACTTCGAATTAAGTGATAAGAAGAATCGATTGTTTATACCAGCCCCTTAGCGTTTAAAAACTGACGAATAAAAAACCCGTACTCGAGTTACGCTAACGATTGAGAATACTAAGCCACCCAGTGCTGAACTGACTGCAAGATACGAGGCCAGTGATTAAACTGGCCTCGTGTCTAGAGCCTATACTATATAACTAAAACATTAAATTTAAAATATTCCTAAAAAAGTGAAGTACTTTTTTAGAAAAATATGCCTTTATAAATAAATAAGTGTCGTTATGAGAATCTATGACTATAGCTCGTAAGCTTAGGAACTTTATCACCATCCAGAATCTTCTTTTCGTGTTTGTTAAAAATAGTAAGAAATGTACTATTTGAGATTATTATTTTTTTGTCCAATGTCGTGCCTTTTTCATGATCATTTTAATTACTGGTTTCCTTTGTAGCTTCGACACTGATTGTACCTGAAAAGTTAAAATAAATGATTATGAGACATGGCTGGTGTATTTTCTAAACTGTAATAAATCTGGGAATACAGTTCTTGAAATCAATTAAGATAATTTCTTTTACCATATTCGGAGGCTCAAATAATAAAGTACGATACAAACGTTAAGTATATAACAAGCATGCTAAGTTACCGGCAAGAACCAACTAAAAACGTTGGTAAAAAAAATTAAATAAATAAATCAACTTACTTTTTAACATTACATTTTTTTTTGCATTCCCCGAAATTTCTCTGGAGCATCCATTGTCAGTAATCTCTGCTTTGATTCGTCGGAAGCTTTTGATATCAAATCACCCAAAGTCATTTCGGGATTTTTTTTTTTAAAGTGTCCATCTTTGTAGTGCTTTCAGCAACTGCACTATCTTCAGTATTTTTGGCCAATGAAAGTTCTGATTTAAAATCGCGCACAAATGCAATCGACAATGCAGCGTGTGCCAAAACGATGAAGATATTATATTGTAGAACATTAGTCGCCATTTTCAGGAGACCTGTTCAGCTTGACTGGTAACATTAAAATGAAACTGTCTGGATCAAGCAGGCTTATAAAAGGTGGGAATTTCGCTAATCTGCCTACTGATATTATGTCACCGACATATATTTGCGTCACTCCGCATATCGCATTGATGAAAGGAACGAAAAAAAATCTAACCACAATTACATTAATAAGAACAATGAAAGGTTTTTCCAAATTTTAGATACTCGAATTTCCTACCTAAATTCGGTAAAAGCCTTTTAAGTGAAACAGTTTAACTGAACAATTTCTGCGATTGTGATGATAAATTGCATCCATCTATTGCGAAAATATTGGATTACCTTGCAATTATGCAATTTAGTATACAATGTCTATAAACTATCGATGTCTAATACAAAAAAAAACCTCATAGATTATGTTATACAAATAGGGTATAGAACGGTTATTTGTAAAAATATTTACCTATAGGGAACCTGCGCGACGCAGGCTCTGCCACCTGGTGGCGCAAATCCGACTCATTGATGGAAACAATACTTGTCATCGACACGTTATAAAATAATCACAATAAATAAGTAAAAAATAACATTTAGCTGAGTGAAATTGTATTGTTTCATGTCTGGATGCTCGAACACTTCACAGAAAAAGTCAAATATATAAATATAATGTAAAATTCTATTACTTCGCCTCAAACAGTCACTTTCCATGGTTATGTGATAAACGACAAAAGTGGATAAATGCAGTAAATATGGTATATGTGTGTATGAGTTTCAAAAACATTTACAAGTAACTTATTATGTTATTTGTAAAAATAGCTGAGGTATGTAGTAATACTATTCAAGACAAACAAATCTCTAAGTAAACATAACCTCAAATGATTTTGTTTCAGTATACATAAATAATAAAAAAGACAAAATAATTACGTGAAAAACGAGTTCATAAAATTCTTTAGAAATCTTCGTTTGAGCTACTGTAACTTAGCCAGTTGTTACTGCATTTTCATAATTCCTAACTGTTTCTTCTACTTCTAAAACATGCCCGGACTCGAAGAGTTTTTGGCCTATTGACATATTCTGGCCATTCAGACGATCATTATTAATCGGCCACAACCCATATTTTAACATTATACATAATAAATCGATTTAAATATAATGTAAACATTCACGGCAACTGTGATGACTGGACTAAAAAGTTTCTATTTTTAAACACACTGTGGCTCTCGCACTGTGGCTCTCGTGTCGGTTTGTGCTGCCACTTATAGTTTGTTTGTGCTCGTTCCCTATTATCAGCAGCCAATGTTGCAGTCCATCGCTACTGTTCCTGCTTTCACATGCTTTTCTTCTCAATCTTGGCTGCCTCCACCTTCTCTTCACAGATCATTGCTTCACTTCGCTTAAGATCATCATAACCAATACCACCATTCAGGTTTATTCCAACTAATGTTTTAGAATGTATTAGGATGTAAAAGTTTGGAAGTTCAAGCAAGCCCGAAGGGCTTAGAATGAAAATTTTCACATGAGTTGACCAAGTCTTGAAGACTCACATTTATGTGAGTTCCCTTGGGAGGTTTTTTTGACTTTCACGCGGGTAAAACTGGTAGCAGTATCTAGCTAATGTATACTATATAGAACTTTAGCACATGAAGGGAAAGTACATTAAATACTATAGATTGAATAAAGACTTCATTTTTATTTTAAAAATAATACAAACTGCATTCAAAGAATTTTAAAAAATCGCCTGTCTGAACCAGGAATCGAACCGGCAAAAAGTTTTAAGCGATTTCTAGTACTCATACCTTAAATAGTTCCATCTAGAGTCTTCTGATCCCTATATTAGGACAACAAATAGGACCGGAAGGCAAAAAAAAATTGATATCTTAGCGTTTTTTTCGCTGATTGTAATTTTTTTCCCAAAATCAGTGAATGCAGTTTAGAATATCTCAAAAAGTTATGGATGATCTCTTAGAAACGTTTTCCTGTAACGTAATGGTCAAGGTTGACTGACCTTACTGTTCCGTCTCAAAAATCCACCCCGTATTATATCACACTTCACACAATCACATCACACTAATATTATAAAGGCGAAAGTTTGTGAGTGTGTGTATGTTTGTTACTTCTTCACGCGCAAACGGCTGAACCGATTTAGATGAATTTTGGTATAGAGACTGTTTGAGTCCCGGGAAAGGACATAGGATTTTTTTTTATCCCGGGATTATGTTCCCTTGTTATATTTGCGCCGTTTGATGATTACTGTACCTGCAGCAGCCGCCTCAGCATAGCTCACCTTGCTAAGAAGACAATAATCCCCCGACCGAAATCCGATCACGGTGGCCAATCTGAGAGTAGCCGAGTATGCACGTGCACTCTCTATTACATAACTGGCATAGTCCGATGGGACGTCAATCAGATACGACCGGGGAGAGATCAGGACCGACAGCTTTATGTGCTTTCCGAGGCACGGGGGTGCCAGCCACCACCATCAGCTTCCAAACCCCGGGCCATTACTGAGAATATCCTTATGTGATAATATCATAGTTCATTCACTCATTAAATCAGATCTAAGTGTTAATCATAATGACAAATAATAATCCTCGCAATAGATATTTCAAATAGCCCAAATTATATCGCCATGAGGTAAGTAGTCATTCTAATTGGTTTTCAAATATGACGACATAACTATATTAATTAAAGTACATGAATTTATAGGTGGCAACAGCAAATCAGGAACGTTGGATGAAAGGCAATGACGCTATGACGGCAGTGTAGCTATGAAGTCCATTATCTCAAAGTTTTACGGAAAACCATGCATAGTTTTAAAAAAAATGTTGTTAAAATGACCAATTATTTTCTAGGATAAAGTAGTGACTAATAAATGACATAATATCAGTAGGCTATGAAATAATTGGATATGTGAAATTCCGATTTTTAATTAATGTTATTGTTTACGTAAGAATTTAAATTGAGAGAATTTCCCAAAATGGCGACTAGGTACGATGAGAGAGGTGGGCCGTTTTACGAAGTGCGAATCTCCTCATAATTCTGTCTCTCTCTCCCTGTCTAATTATTATTACTTTATGGGTTCTAAGATACGGGCTTATTACCCTATTTAGAAGTCAGACGTTCAACCTTGAATTTTTGTCACTGTTGTACAAGTACAACTTACTTTTAAGGCACAAATTTGTACTATCTTTGTATTCCGTACAAAATAAAATTATTTATTGAAAGCTTTTGCCCGCGACTTCGTCCGCGTGGAATAGTTACTTGGGGCAGACATTTTTATTTTAAGATTATGAAGTTTAGTAAAGTTTCAGTAAATGCTACTGAACAGGGAAAGAATAGATAGATGGATATAGATAGTTTAACAAATGTTCGACCTGATTCTTTAAATTGGCATATTTTTTTTATTTATGAACCGATTGACATGAAACGAACACTAAATGTTAAGTAAAGCTTACCACAATGTATTAGTGAAAACCACATTTATGTCCGATAAGCCGTTTCTGAGATTAGCGTGCACAAACGCACAGACAAACAGATAAACAGACAAAAATATCTAACAATCATTGTTTTGTGTGCTATTTGCGTTAATAAAGGTCCCAATAATATTTTTCTCATATATCTTCCATGAACAGACAGCGATCCGTTACATTTTAATTATATGTATAAGATATAGATAGATTTAATTATTATAATTATTAAATATGTAAACCTAATTATATGAGCTGCTGTTGTCTCCTATAATTGAAGGAACATACTTATATGAACAACTTGTATCACTGATTTATGTTTTGACTGGCCTGTTGGTCGAGTGGCTAGTGACCCTGACTGCTAAACCGGAGGTCGTTCGATTCCCACCCAGGACAAATCTTTGTGTGATGAGCATGATCATTTGTTCTGTGTCTGGGTGTAATTTGTCTATAATATGTACGTATTTAGAAATATATAAGTATGTTTATCAGTTGTCTGGTTGCCATAGCACAGGCTCTGCCTAGTTTGGGATCGGATGACCGTGTGTGAGTTGTCCCAAGATATATTATATTATATATTAACTACATATTCTTAGTTGGAAATCTAGATATTATCTAGATCTAGATAAATAAATAAATTTGTTTCAATCCAAAGTGTCCTAAGTTAAATAACACCGCAGACTTCCCAATAATAATAAGTGACAAACACAATGCTTATGTTGTTTAATAACCTTTCTCAGTAATCGGGTTTACTTCATTAAACCCTTGAAAATAAAAGAAACATGGTGAAACTTTATTACTTCGATACCTTCTACATACAAATACATCGTGCACTATGCATCATTAAATTAAACATACTCTACACATCAACAAATATCACACTATAATACCACCACCACCGTCATTACATTTTTGGCATACCTACATTTATTTTTTTTTTTTTTTAATTTCTATGTACCGTGCGTGTTTCATGTAAGTGCTAAAAAAATATTATTCTTTCTTTTAAATCGGGAGAAATAAAAAAAACTTAATGATTGCGACTCGTATAGCAAAAAATGAAATAACTGATTATTAACTAAGTAATAACTACATTAAAAATACAGTAGAAATACTAAATATACACCATACAAAAAATACAGAAGGAGCAAAAAAAAAACAGAACGGTGTAACTAAAAATGGGCGGTCTTATCGCTACAAGCGATCTTTTGCAGACAACCTTTAGATGGATTTGATGGTAGCTAATTTGACCAACTGTCAAATAACTTACCAACAGTAGCTGAAACGTCATGTTTGAAAGGCAAACATGACGTATCAGCTACTGTTGGTAGCTCATGTTAAAAGTACACTTTGTGAACAAGCATATTACAAATTAGAAGATTACATTCAGGATAAGAATGCTTGGAAACATGCTGGTCCTGCTCCATAGGACAATCAAGACAAAAGGTCAAACTGGTTGATTTATGTATTAACTTTAAAGATATACTGTTCTTTTTTTGTGTTTTTATTTTTCTGTTGACTCACACACTGTTGTTTAATTAATGGTTCCAATGTTTGTAAATATGTGAGTACCATTTACCTAAATTTCTTTAGGAAATGAATAAGTTAACCTCTGCTGGTGATACTTTGTTCTTATAAGTAGCATACTCTGGGTGCATCGTCCTCACATAATATTAAATTAAATTTTGTATACCAAATTTTGTAAAATCATTAATTGAAAAGAGTAACTATGGAGTTTCTTGTCCGGTCTTCTCCATAAGAATCTACCTTTCCGAATGGACAGTAGAGTCACTTTATTAATGTGACATTATTATTTTACTGAACTGTAAACGATGACGTTCAAAAGTGCCGTTTAATGGCCTAATTGAAATAAACGTTTTACTTTTGACTTTTGGTGCATAAGTTGTTGAGACCGGCCGTAAGAGACATCAATCTTTTATTAAATATTAATTAAAGATAAAAAATATTATATGTTCTATTCATAATGATTTTTTTTTATTTTTTATTTCTAAATTGTTATGCCTGTAATGTTTAACATCAACATTCACAGTTAAAAAAGTTAGTGACTCTAGTTTTCCGCCAATTTCATCATTTCACGAGTGTGAAGTGTGGTGAGTTTTATTCCCATATGGGGAGCGAGTATTTTTGTTCGTTAATATTTTTTTCCTCTCCGAAAAATATGAAACCACTCCCGACTCTTGTGACGTACAAATTCGGCATGGACGATACAAATAAGGTTCTTTTGTTTTTGTTCGCATGACTCTAAAACCTATTGGGAATTTATCAGATTCAGATTGAGATTTATTTATTGTTTGTCACAGGTGGAAATTCAGTTTTTAAAATAATTTTTGTAACATGTATCACTGTAACATACCCATAAGGTGTACAATATTTAAATTTACAATTAAATAGCTCAAATCGTCATAGTAGGTACACAAAATCACCACGGAAACATAATATTAATTACCACTAGAGAAAAAAATAAAAAATAATTATACATTCATTCATTGTCATTTGTCATAATTAATCGTTATTATTGCATTATTATAATATTTAATATCATTTTACTTAATATAATGTAATATAATAAAAAAATTGTGAAAAATTGTAAAACGCGCGTTATCTATGTAGCTGTGATTGGTGGAGTGAGTTTTCTCTACTAATCGGATCAAGTATTCTCTTCCTGATGGAACCCATACAGGCATTTTAGACTCCTCAATTGTAGCTGTGGAGATTACTCCGGATAACTCTTTAAACTGAACTGCAAGACAACAGAAATGTTTATAGAAAAAACCAGGTTTGATGTAGTTTGCTTAACTGAACATTGGTTAAAAGATTACCAAGTAGAATCCATTAATTTTGAAAATTATTGTGTAGTTAGCCATTTCAGCGGACAATGTATGATACATGGAGGATCATTAATTTTAATTAAAAGTTATATTAAGTCTAAAGAAAGAAAAGACATTGTTAAACTATCGGTTGAACACACCATTGAATTGTCCTGTGTTGAGCTAGATAAGCATGTTGTAGTATGTGTCTACAGACCTCCAAGTTACCAGAATCTATCTGTGTTTGATTCTGTAATGGAAGATGTGTTAAAAAAAGTTAGTATTAGCAATAAATCAATAATTATATGTGGCGACTTTAACATTAACTTACTAGAGACAAACTCAAATAGTATCAGATTATTGAGTCTATTTAAATCATTTAATTTGTTAAATGTTTTTATTGAACCTACTCGAGTTACAGCTACTTCTGCGACTTGCATAGACAACATATTTTGTAATTGTGATTACTTACATAAAGAAATTGTAAATAAGCTGCCCTCTGATCACAGTGGACAATCAATAACGTTTTGCACCTACATTCCTTTACAAAAAATTCAAATTAAATTTAGACCGATAACAGATAAAAATTTAGAAAAACTTAATAATACTTTATCCAGTAAACTATGTGTCCAAAGTTTTAATAACATAGATGACCCAAATGAGTTTTACGCCGAGTTTTTTTCATTACTAAACACTGAATTTAATGACACTTTTCCAATTAAGTCTAAAAGTATTTACACTAAGTTTATATTTAGTGATTGGGCAACTCCAGGCATTCGCATAAGTAGGGAAAAGCTATACGAACTATATGGCCTAAAGCAACATGTGAATAATATAAGCTTTCATAAGTATGTTGCGAAATACTCAAAAACATTTAAAAATGTATGCAAAACAGCTAAAGCTCTGTTTATTAGCAATAAAATAAAATCAGCAGATGACAAAATAAAAACTACCTGGAAAATAATAAATAATGAAACTGGTAGTAAGAAAAAGCGTTAAACTGAATATAATTTAAATACTGTACATGGCCCCATAAACTCAGATGCAGAGGTAGCTCAGGAATTTGAAAACTTCTTTGCTGATATTCCTCGTAAAACGACAGAGGCTCTTAACTCATCACCCGCGCTCTCTGCTGCCTTACTTCGGAAGAACGTCAAGGTATGTCCATCAGAGTTCAAGTTTCAACATACACACCCCCAGGCCATTATAAAAGCTTTTAAAGATCTTAAAATTAAATCAACACAAGATCTTTGGGGAATGTCTGTAAAAGTCTGTAGATCTATAATTGAAACTATTGCTCCCTACTTAGCTCTCATATTTAACTCTATTGTGGATCAAGGAGTATTTCCTGATCACATGAAACACAGTAAAGTCGTTCCAATATTTAAATCGAGTGATAGTCATGAAACCAACAATTATAGGCTGGTGTCAATCCTGCCGGTTCTCAGTAAGGTGTTCGAAAAGTTAATGCTAATCAGATGTTACTTCACTTTAATAAAAATTCCATCTTCCATGAACAACAGTACGGTTTCACCAAAGGGCGTTGTACAACTGACGCCGGTGTCACCCTAATAAAGAACATCTTTAACGCCTGGGAATATTCAAAAAACGCCATTGGAATCTTTTGCGACCTCTCGAAGGCGTTCGATTGCGTTAACCAAGAGACACTTTTGTTGAAACTCGAGCATTATGGGATTAGGAATACATCCCTTGATTTGATTAGATCATACTTGAAAGACAGACAGGTTAAAGTCCAGGTAAACGGTGTAAACTCACTCTGGTCTCACAACGGTCTGAAATGACAATGGGCGTTCCGCAAGGTTCAATATTGGGTCCATTCCTCTTTTTAGTACATATACGATTTGGCCGGATTGCTTCAAAATCAACCAAAGATGGTGTTATTTGCTGATGACACATCATTGATATTTAGGATAGACCGACGGTCACAAAGTCTTGATGATGTCAATAACTCTATTCATCAGGTCCAACTTTGGTTTACGGCAAACAACTTAGTACTAAATGAAAAAAAGACCAAATGTATTAAATTTACTTTACCAAATGTTAGAAGCAAAGAATGTGACATCGTATTGAATGGACAAAAACTGGAATTTATTGATCAGACGGTTTTCCTGGGAATCACTTTAGACGAGAAATTGCAATGGGGACCTCACATAACATCTCTTGCGGGGCGGCTAAGCTCAGCCGCTTATGCTGTTAAAAAGATTAAACAATTAACAGATGTAGAAACCGCGCGCTTGGTCTATTTTAGTTACTTTCACAGCATTATGTCGTACGGTATTTTGCTGTGGGGTCGTGCTGCTGACATTGAATCTGTATTTATTTTGCAAAAGCGTGCTGTTAGAGCCATTTATAATCTTCGTCGCCGCGATTCTCTTAGGGAAATTTTTAAAAAGATTAATATTATGACAGTACCTTGTCAATTCATTTATGAGAATATTATGTATGTAAGAAAAAATCGACATCTCTTTAACAAAATTAGTGATAGACATCATTTTAATACTAGAAATAAAAATAATTTAGATCAAACATTTTATAGATTAGCCAAAGTACGAACATCTTTCATGGGGTACTGTGTTAAATGTTACAACAAAATACCTTGTGACATATTAGAACTAAATGAAAGAAAATTTAAAACTTACATTAAAACCACACTTTGTAAACAAGCATATTACAAACTAGATGATTATATTAAAGATAAGAATGCTTGGAAACATGCTGGTCCTGCTCCATAGGACAATCGAGGGTGTAGTAGAAAAAGTCAAACTTGTTTTATTTACTGGTGTACTTTCAGGTTTTTAATATGTAATTTAACTCACACACTGATCCATTGTTTTTAATTATATTGTAAATATGTGAGTACCATGTCCCTTACTAGCAAACTTAATTTTATCTCTGCTGGTATTGCTTTGTTGTACCTATTAGTATAATTATAAGTGTGTGCTGTATATTAGTGTAATGTTGGATGAATTGTGCTCACATAATATAATCAATTGATCAATGTACCTATGTATACAAAATATTGTAAAACTTATATTCGAAAAGAGTAACTATGGAGTTTCTTGTCCGTTCTTCTCCATAAGAATCTACCTTTTGTGAATGGACAACTAGAGTCACTTATATTTTAATTTTAAACTGTAAATTTGACATTCAAAAGTGCCTTTTAATGGTCTAGTTGAAATAAATGAATTGACTTTGACTTTGACTTTGTGGGATAGGATAATGTTAGTATATACTTTGAACATATGCATATGGGGTGACGATATTTTTTTTTGTTATGTATAAAACGTATTTCAAAAGTCAAAGAGTCAAACTTAGTTTTCGTTATTTACACCAGTAAATAAAATATATATATTTAATATTTCAGCCTTGTTTATGGGATCTTACTTGAGGTGGCGACCATATTATTTAATACATTACAATTACTAATTAGCCGTTTAAATATTATTTAATTAATACATTATTTTACAATGTAATTGAAAACTTACTTAAGAACCGGCAATCAGTTTAAAAAAAAAGTTACTTAAGGGTTTTTATGTAGCTTTATCACCAGATACCGAATTGGAGCTCGTGGCTAAAGAATAACAGCCGCACGGATCGATCATAGGTTAAGCAACGCTTGCTAAAGTTGTTCTATGGATGGGTGATCATCTTAACATACGTAACGAGTTTCCTCCGTGCCTCGGAAAGCACGTTAATCTGTTGGTCCCGGCTGTCATTTGTAGATCTTTGGCAGTCGTAACGGATTGTCAGAAACCAATAAATCTGACTCCAGTCTTGCCAAGAAGTACCGTGTTACTCAGTTAATGGGTTGTGGTGGTCTGGTAGGCAGCCGCTCCACGTAAAATACTGGTATTCTGCTGAATCCGGTTTGACTGGAAGCCGACCCTAATATAGTTGGGAAAAGGCTAGGGAGATGATGACCTGAAAATTGGCTCAACTACTACTATTGTAAATGACAAAGTTTGAATGGACGTATGGATGGATGCTTGTTACTCAATCACGTCCGAACGGCTGGCCGGATCTTTATGAAATTTGGCACAGAGGTAGATTATAGTCTGGAATAACACATAAGATGATTTTATCCCGGGAGTATGTTCCCTTGGGATAATTTTCGACATTCACGCGGGCAGATCCGCGGACGGCAGTTAGTGTTTTATATGTTTTCCTTGACCTATATAAGCTACCCAACATCACCCTTAAATATTACCATGAACTTCTGGAACACCCTGTATTTATTTTTATAAAAACCGATGATATGAAAAAAATATTAAAACCATTAGGGAAATTAGTGACGTATTTGAAATAGATGGAATAAAAAAAGTTCGTCAGTAGTTCTAGTTATTTCTTTCAGTCGGTTAGAAACGGTTAGTGGCTTTATTAGGTAATTAAACATTTGGGGAAACATTTCACTCTTTCATAGTAGGTAAAATGTAATGAAATTTATTTATTTACATTCATCAACAATAGGTCATATTATGTATATATGTGCGCTGTGACGCGGGTGGTGAAATGGGAATTTTACAAACCTTTAAAATAATATTATTGCCGTATTCCGCTTTGCTTAAAAAAACCTATTTTAGGTTATTTATGTCGCATGTCACTTAAAAACCTGAGAGAGGAGCTCGTGGCTATGTAAGCATGTATGAAAGAAAAAAACAAAATTGCATTTATTGGCACAATAAAAAATAACACCTTACAAATAGAGAATAAAATATTTATGTAATACAATATTGTGTCTGAGCTGAAGCCAGCTCAGCATAATTCCAGGTGGCAACAGTAGGTATGGGAATACCTACCTACAGTTGCCACCTGACATTATGCTGAAAATCGGCTACAATTTAAATGCGTACCAAGTAAAATATGTTATCTTCAAATAAAATAAACCCACTCTATACCGAGGTGCCTAAGGAACAACGTTTTAAGTTCCAACATAATTATACACTCATCAAAATAATTGTATGTGTTGTATTTATATTCTTTTTGCCTACCAAAATGGATAAATGCTCACCAAATCTTGTTTCCCTAAAATACAATGTTACTTCTGTTACTAGGAGAACATGGATGCAAGAGCGAGCTAAGCGAGCTTGGGACTTGGGGCACCCCGACTCGGACAGGTTAGGTTAGAAGGGGATGGCGGGGTCTAGTGAGCGAGCGAAGCGAGCGAGTCAGACCCCGCTATCCCCTTCGTGGTTGTTTTTTTTTAACCGCAACAACCGAATTTGATTTTGGTGAGCATTTATCCATTCTGGCAACTATTGCGATTTTTTTTGTAGTAAATAGGTACTTTTCTGGTAGGCGTTTAAACACAAGCCCTGAAAATCAGCGTCAGGTGGGAACCTAACGCTGATTTTCAGATGCAGCCCACGTGTGCCATATGCTCGAACGCGCAGTAGACATATGTAAAAAAAAAAGATCTTCAAGGTTAAGCAACGCTTGCCGAGGTCGGTCTGTGGATGGGTAACCATATTGACATACCGAGACTTCTCCGTGCCTCGGAAAGCACGTTAAGGCGTTCATCCCGGCAGTCATTTGTAGATCTCTAGAACGAATCGGATCGAAATCGAATCGAATTTGGTTAGTCTATCCTTAACCAATCAAAGAATATGTGTAACAATTTTAACTAATCCGGGCTTGTAGATTCAGAGTAAATTGGCTGTAACAGACAGACAGACAGACAAACAAACAGACAGACACATGTGACGGGAGATAAGGTGCGTTTGCTGTGACACCAATTGCCATTTATGTAAAAAAGCTTCTCTGCCGCCATGATTGTGTCTTGATGAGTCCGAATACTCATCAAGTTTTTCATGCTATCAGTATACAATTAGTCGACTCTTAAAGTGTTTTTTTTTTGCCAAAAATTAGCATTACCATGCAACATGGCAATGCTGCCAGTTTTTTGGACCCGAAAAATTCGACTGATTTTTAAATGTCCCGCGCTCTTTTTTTACCCCTCCTGTACAATATTGTACTTTTTTTAGTGTTCCATACCTCAAAAGGTAAAAAAGGAACCTTTATAAGATCCCTCTCTTGTCCGTCTGTCTATATGGTAGTCTCCGTTGACCCAGAACCACGAAATTTGGCAAAACGCAAGGTCTTACAGCACAAATAAAGGAAAAATCCAAAAAATAAAACTGAAAATTAAAGGGTGTCCCCATACATACATAGTTGACGCCTGCCACCAATGAAAATGATACCAATTTCATTATGGCGGTATAATGGGTAGGTACGGAACCCTCGGCGCACGAGTTTGACTCGCACTTGGCCGGTTTTTATGTGAATAGCAATTTAATAGTAAGTTAGAAATATTTATTCGTTACCGTTCCGTTTTGCGGAAAACGTTGATAATTTAATTAATAGTAAAACGGTTGTTAAAATTACCATTTCAGTTTTACAGTCATATTAAAATAAATGTTTTTGTATCTATTACTGCTATCTGTCATTTATCTCCTCTTTTTTAAAAGTCAACGCCAATAATGTGTTTTTAATCCTTTTTTTTTCATTTAATGAAAAAAAAAACGTTGCCCCACACTAAGAATTTCTCCGGTACCGTAGGTGCGTTTAAAAACATACAAACTCACATACACAAACAGCCACACCCGGAACAACTATCTGTAGGCAGTACAAATATTTGTTCCGTGCGGGAATCGAACCCGCGACACGCAGCGAAGCAGCCAATCACCCAACCACTGCGCCATCCGTGTCGTCTAAAATGTGTGTGTGTGTTTTAAATCTATTTATTACCCCACTGTAGTGTTTTTCGGCGTAATTTGATTAATATAATAAACTAAATGGCGTGGGCTAGGTGATCACTTCTGAAAAAGAACCATACTTGTGAAATATGCCTACTGCATTGTGAGCCTAAAAGCGGTACAATACAAGATTTTTTTGAGTATTTGTGTTTTAAAAATGGTCTTCTGATTCCAGGAAGTGAGCTACTTCCTACTTTTCATACCTTTTAACCTTTAGCGTCATCGAGTCCCCTATCTTAACGTTTCTAATTTTGCGGTTTCTACCTATCAACTCTGTGCTAAAATGACATAGTAACAGGATAGGCCGTATGTTAATTAATATTTCGGTTACACAAGGAAATCGCAAAATTTTGATTGATGATGTACGTCACTGCACGGTAAAATTTAGGATATTTGGCAATTATATAATAATTTTCAATTCGTCATTTGATTATGATCCACATATTATTATTATAAATTTAAAATGAACGGTGAAAGGACAGTGATGTCAATATTCTGAATGTAGGACCTTTCTTCGAATTTGTTCGGAAGAGTCACCGCGGCCCTGGAACGCAAAGGCCTTTAAAGAAACACAGACGGGTTTTAGTCAGTAAGAGTCTGACACTCTCTTCCGCTCCACCCAAAGCGGAAGTAGTCATTTTCCATCCTTAAAGAAAAGACGTTTCTTTTAACTTTCCAAGTACCTATCACTACATATCTGTCTGCCTAACCTGCCAGTCGATTCTTTAAACATGTCGAAGTGAAGGCTTGGGTGAAGTGATCACGAGGTGAGCTGTCAATCCATACAATCAAGAAGTCACGTGATCACGGAGTGAGCTGTCATTCCATCTTGATTATATGGATTGAGAGCTCACTTCGTGATCACTTCACCAAAATAGACAATTCTAGGTCAACCGGAAGTACCCTATAGGTATTTGGATCGAAAACCTATATGGTAGTTCCCGTTGACGTAGAATCACGAAATTTAGCAATATAGGAAAAATTCCAATAAATGAAAAAAATCTCCATACATACATAGTTGACGCCTGCCACCAATAAAAATGATACCAATTTTATTATGGTGGTACAATGGGTAGGTACGGAACCCTCGGCGCACGAATTCGACTCGCAGTTGACCGGTTCTTTTTTATTTGAGTGGCCCAAAATATTGCCATTTCCACGGCACCGTTGGTGGCAGCACATATGTCACTTCAGCTGCATGTTTTGGGGCACAGAGGGCAAAATTTGGAGCATGGTTTGTGACTCGGCTCCACATCCACACCCTGCAATTGATCCGTCAGCCCCACTTTGCGAGGTTGGAATTACACCTTCCTACTTTTGTTCTGAGGCGGTTCAGGGCCTCCAAATGGACTAAGAGTAAATAGTGGGTGCCTCGTGTAACACATATTTTCGTTTCTAGACTGCACTAGCAACTTCTCTTCTGACTTGTGAAGATGTTATCCCGGCTGTAGGGTATAGTAAGCTGACCGGGGTCAGCTTGAGGCAGCCGGTGATGGTACCGAATGTCTCGTTCAGAGTAACATCCACTTCCTTGACGTGGGTGGAACAGTGTCACACTAGGCACGCATATTCGCCCGCAGAGAAGCAGAGTGCTAGACCGGTAGTTTTAAGAATTGAGGTAGAGCCCCCCAGGTGGTAGAAGTTAGGCGCCTAAGTAAGTCGTTGCGAGACCCGATTTTTTTCATCGTTTTTAAACAGTGGTTCTCAAATGATAGTGATTTGTTTAGCTAGGGTAACATCCAAGTATTTCGGGTTACTGCAGTGTTCAATAGTAACTCCTTGTCAATTGATTTTCAGAGTACGTCTAGCTGATCTATTGCGGAGATGGAAAGCGCATGAGAAATATCTGGAATGTAGACCACAAAAAACATCTGTTATGCGGAGCTTTGGCTGAAGTTATACAACACCAAGTTGGCACTTTCTACGTGCTCTAGCTTCAAAGCACTATTGACTGCCCAGTTGGTCTCCTGGTCGCAAGCGCGACTGCAGAGCGTAGGGTTCCAGGTTTCATTGCCTCTTCGAATAAAGTATTATCCCTATAGCTTTTCCCCTACGTGGCTTAACGACATTTCTAAGTAGCGGAAGGATGTAAAGCCTAAAGTCTCTCTACCATCTCCCCGGTCGTGTCGAATTGCCGTTTTTTGGACTATAATATTAGTAGGGAACAGAGAGTGCGTCTCTATTCGCGCTGCGTTGTTTTTTCATAAGTATGTTTAATTGGTTACCGAATACATTTTGGATTTTGATAATAAAATTAGTAAGTATAGTGCAAAAATGTATTATATTGTGGTCTATATTTTCTGTTAACTCTCAAAATTTAATAAATAAATCTTCACTTCCTTATATTTCCTCGAGTTACATACATAGCAAAACTCACGTTGTAAAAATTTCCTGCGTAACTATTTGGCTTATCTCCGTTGAGATTGGCCACCGAGACCGGGATAAAATTTGATGAGGAAGATTAGTTCGAGCGTCACGACGCGCGGCGTCCTTATCCATAGTTTATAATTTGCGGTTCCCACATATCAACTTGTCCTCTGCAATTAAACATTTATCGGTGCGTTATATTTTAATTAATATTTCGATTACTGGAAAATCGTAAAATTCTATTGATGATTTCGTCATTCCGCATCAATTCCACGGTCAAAATGTGTGCGAAGTGACATTTTTGTAAAAATTGCCTGTATCATTAAAATTAATACATTTATTTAAAAGTGACCTTGGTAAGCTAAGTAGGTTACAGGTAGGAACTAGATATATTTTACGTAAGTACACCACCTACGGAAAATATAAAAAATATTAATTATAACCCATAGTGCTAGGCAACTGGGCTTTTCCCAGTTGGTAACGTCTCTTTGTGCCTATTAACCTAGCTCGGTTCCGTGTCCCACTTGACTATAGAGGGAAATATAGTAATTTTGACGCAGTGAAGTGGGTAAACTTTTTCATTGCAATCTAGACGGAATAGACGTCCGGGCCCAATATTAAAACTATTATAAACTTAACACAATAAAGCATGTATAAATAAAAAAGTAAATAAATATTTTTAGAAATTGACGGGTTGCTTAAAATAATTAATGCAATAGTAAAGACTGGTTCTTAAGTTTAAAACAAAAACCATAACAAAAAAAATACAACCGACTTCCGAATAAAAACCACTACAAAGTACAAAATAACTTGAAGTCGGTAAGGAAGTCGATGTTTCCGGTGTTCTTTGCTTTTTAGCAACCGACTTCTAAAATTAAAATTATTTTATACTTTGTAAGTACTCGTGGTGGTTTTATTTATTTGGAAGTTTGTTGTAAGTATTTTTTGTAAAAAGTTTTTTTTTTAATTTTCACTTTTTAGTGCTGGTACCCCCCAACGGATCTATATGGAGTCGACCGTAAAAGAATAGCACCATCCCATCTCTTCCCGTGGGTGTCGTAAGAGGCGACTAAGGGACTCACCAGAGAATGGGCAGCAGCATTCTCTGTACATTGCAACAGCTACACTGCGATCGCCAACCGGCCGGCCAAGCGTGGCCTATGTCCAGCAGTGGACGTCTTTCGGCTGATGTGATGATGATGATAGTACAGTATCTAACTACCTAACTTTTAAAAAATACTAAAACGCGGTAACTCTTTCGAGTAATTCCGCAGCCCTGGCAGGCACTGGCCCTAGCGGTCGCCGTCATTTATTGAGACGCGCGTAGTGCATAACGTACCGTCGGCCCAGGGTCTAGTTTGCTATCGTAGCTCGACAAACCCTCGACAAAGCTCGATATACCCTATACTATAACTGTATCCCGGGCATTACGATCGTCTTGTCAGACATCGAGAAAAAATAGAAAAAGCCTTAAAATATTATTGATAGAAATTCATTTGTACATAACGGGTGATTTTTTTGCTGGTATCTTTTTGGCAACACTGTTTTTGACAGATCACGCGTGAATCGTGTCTTGTGTCATTGTCAAACTTGTTCAGTTTGGTTTATAACAGTCTATAATTTAACCATGAATCGACTTACGAACGAACAACGCTTGCAAATTATTGAATTTTACTATCAAAATGCATGCTCGGTTAAGAGAGTGCATCGCGCACTTCTTCCAATTTATGGGCAGTTTGGTCGGCCTACTGAGGCAGCTATTCGGAAGCTTGTGACTAAATTTCGAACCCAGTTTACATTATTGGACATTAAACCACGAACACGCATACGTAGAGTGAGGACCGAAGAAAATATTGCGGCTGTATCCACCAGTGTTAGTGATGACCGTGAAATGTCGATTCGCCGCCGTTCGCAGCAATTGAGCCTCTGTTACTCCACTACGTGGAAAATTTTGCGAAAGGATTTGGGTGTAAAACCTTACAAGATACAGCTGGTGCAAGAATTGAAGCCACACGACCTCCCACAACGTCTAACATTTGGTGAATGGGCATTGGCAAAGTTGGAGGAAGATCCACTTTTTTATCGAAAAATTGTGTTCAGCGACGAAGCTCATTTCTGGTTGAATGGATATGTCAATAAGCATAATTGCCGCATCTGGAGTGAAGACCAGCCAGAAGCATTGCAAGAGCTACCACTGCATCCCGAAAAATGTACTGTTTGGTGTGGATTATGGGCCGGTGGCATCATCGGGCCGTACTTTTTCAAAGACGACAATGGCCGAAACGTTACTGTGAATGGCGAGCGCTACCGTGTGATGATTGGCGATTTTTTTTTGCCCAAAATGGAAGAATTGGACATGCCTGACATGTGGTTTCAACAAGACGGTGCCACATGCCACACGGCACGCGAAACAATGGCCCAATTGAGAGCCGCCTTCGGTGAACAGTTTATCTCACGTTTTGGGCCCGTCAATTGGCCGCCTAGATCGTGTGATCTAACGCCTTTGGACTATTTCTTGTGGGGCCATGTTAAGGCTCATGTCTACAGGGATAAACCAGCAACGATTGACGCACTGGGAGCCAATATTGAAGCATTTATTCGTGATATACCGGCTGAGATAGGGACCATTTTGGCCTCGCACAGATAATTATTTTATTATACTGTTTAGTTATTAATTTTATTTTACTGGTTTGTTTGTCTTGTGCGAGTCCCAAATAAACATTTTTTCTTTCTTTCTTTCTGATATGTTGGACAGAGTGTGCCGAAATTGGGCCTTGCGAATGGGCCATCTAAATCGGAGCCGCGGCCAGCATTTGCATGAAATCATCTTCAAACATTAAATTATATTGATCGTTCTATCGATTCCAATAAAGATTTCATCAAATTTTTCAAATTTTTTGTGTTTTTTTTTGAAAATCAAATCCTAATCCTCTTAAAAAATCACCCTTTACATCAAAATAAAATACGTATTACGTTTTCATAATCATAAGGAGTTGACTGGTACTAGGTTGCGTAGGTAGCAAGGTACATGAGTAGTAAATAAATGCACAATATCAATTTATAGGTACCTCTTGGCGAACATCTTTAAATCTGAGTGCCAATTCTACAAATTTTTAAACAACGTTCGAATTTGCATGTCAGCCGCAATCTGTCAAAAATGTAACTAGAATTGGCCCTCCATCTATATATATCTATACATATAAAAAATAATCCCTATTTTCCTTGGTCACGGCATCACGCGTGAACGGCTGGACCAATTTCGCTACTTCTTTTTTTGTTGTGTTTGTTATTGTCAGGAGAAGGTTCTTATGAAAGAAAATTAAAAAAAAAAAATACATCCGAGCAAAGCCGGGGCGGGCCACTAGTTGTAAATAAAATTGAATTGCATAATGTCACTTACCTACTCATGCCATACTGACAGCCACAAATAACTGACCACACGCAGCATGTTATACTGAAAACATAGGATTTGAATTGCATAATGTCACTGACCTACTCATGCCATACTGACAGTCACTAATAACTGACCACACGCAGCATGTTACACTGAAAACAGAGGATTTGAATTGCATAATGTCACTGACCTACTCATGCCATACTGACAGCCACAAATAACTGACCACACGCAGCATGTTACACTGAAAACAGAGGATTTGAATTGCATAATGTCACTGACCTACTCATGCCATACTGACAGCCACAAATAACTGACCACACGCAGCATGTTACACTGAAAACAGAGGATTTGAATTGCATAATGTCACTGACCTACTCATGCCATACTGACAGTCACTAATAACTGAACACACGCAGCATGTTACACTGAAAACAGAGGATTTGAATTGCATAATGTCACTGACCTACTCATGACATACTGACAGCCACTAATAACTGACTACACGCAGCATGCTACACAAAAACAGAGGATAAGAAAAAAAAGAATATGTTTTTAAAACTACTAACGCCATCTATATTCCCCCAGGCGACCTACGTTCGCAAATAGGTAAATTTTAATTTTATTGAACCTGTCTTCCTTTTCTGGTTCATACATATAATTGTACTAACGGGAAGTAAAGTTGCAGGTCTACTGCATAGATGTCGCTAGAAGAGGAAAGGTTGGTATCTTTTTATTTAGTTTCATGTAGTATATTAACTACCGAACCAACGGTCAATATATTTCGACAACATTTCTGAGTTGCCACTAAAACCAAACCAATACGCACGCAATTTTTCTCGAATTTCTCAAGTGATACTTTTACCAATAAATAGCATTTAGATTTTAGAACTAGCTCTGAAGTCATTTTTCACATGTTTGTATGACCTAGTTCATACCAATAAATACTAATATTTTAGGGTCCTGAATGTTCGTTCTGGTGTCATATTCTCTGGCTTTGGACTACTTTCCGAGGCACGGAGGAGTCTTGGTACCTGTATAATTAATAATCAGTGGACATGGACATCCATACACAAACTGAACTCGGCGAGCGTAGCTTTACTTCGAAAATCGACCCATGTGTGAGAAACATTTCGTCGAAATTTTTATCCAGTGATTAGTTTATATTTTTCTTTTTAAATACTTACTTTACTGTATGTCGCTCCAGCGCAGCGCCTCAAAAATTGCTTGCCAAAATGATTAAAGTCAGCCGAGTTCTTTCAAGACGCTTAGTTCACATGACCCAAGGGCTGACTTTTACCTTGGTCAAAGAATATCATGGTCATTGCCATACAACGTGGCAATGCCGCCAGTCTTTTGGGTACACTTCCAGTCGACAGCGATGCGGATGAATTTTTTGACGGCATATTTTAGGGTTAATAATTAACCTAAAAATAAAAACTCCTAACTAAATTATTTAGTTAGGAGTTTTTATTTTTATTTCTAGTGTATATAGTTTGTTAAGTATTTATGGAATAAACATACTTTTCTTTTGACACTTAAAAAAAATAATACTTTTTTGCCAAATTGTTAGTGCACATAATGTACCTCTAAATAAAAGTTAGTATTTTTCCCATTGGAAGGCAAAACTCGATAGAAACAATATAGAAGGAGACATCACCAAAATCGCAATGTTTTTACAATTAGCTATTTTTGGGAGGTCATCATCTTCCTGCCCTTATTCCATGTTACTTGGGGTCGGCGCAACACGTTTTTTTCTTCCATTCTGTCCTGTCAACCATCACGCTATCACTTACCCCCTTTTCTTTCATATCACTTCTGGTACAATCCATCCATCTTTTTTTTGGCCTTCCTCTCCCTGTCCATCCATGAAGTAAAAAACTTAAAAAGATATCTTTTAAAAGTTCGATCGAATACAAACTCATTTGAACCCCAAGTTACTGAGAACAAAACCATAACAAATTTGCTCTAAAATATCCCATTTGAAAAAACGCAATCAATTGCCAATCAGCCTGTTTACTCGCTTGGCAAACCAAATCGCTCAAATCCTTTTTACTAAATTTAATATAATTAATTGTAGCCAATATACCAGGGCGCTATGAAAACTAAATATTTGAATATCGGACTAAGTTTTTACGACTGCCTAAATAGTAACTGTCAATTCGATTCGTGACAAAAAGTTCTATCTAAAGAGATTAAGAAGAAAAACTGCCAATTTTCGAGTTAAGTGGAGTTGTTGAGCAAGACGATATGTATTTTTGAGGAGAAGGTACGGTAAGCAAAGCAGAATGTTTTTTTACATCAACCCTATCTACAAGTCTCTAAAAATCAATCCAATAAGAAAATCTGGCACGTAAATGAATCAGAATCAAAATCAGAAATCATTAATTTGCAACGAATGTGGTAACAAAACATAGCAACTGCACTCGATTTTTAAAAAACACCGCAGTAGGAACGGACTTTAGAACTTGTTCGCCGAAATCTTAAATGCATAGCAAATAAAGACATCTACAAAATTTGGTCTAAAATGGGAATACTGCTTGTGTGTTGTTTGGATTTTCTTTCAATATTTTTAAAAGCATAGCTGGAGATTACATAGATTGAAATAAGGGCAGGAAGATGATGACCTCCCAAAAATAGCTAATTGTAAAAACCACCTCCAGTTTGAATAGTAAAATTACTTTTGTGAAAGCTTATGAACGAACAAATCCCTCGAATAATAAATTATGAAAAAAAAACCCATCACTTTGAAAATTTCTCGGTTATTCTTGTATAAACAAGAGCACGATCACTTAAAAAATAACTCGATTTGGTCTCTAGAGTCTCCGTTTAAAGGAACGCACTCACCGATAATACCCTGGTTGTTAGTCGAGCAATGTGTGAACATCTCTGCCATTTATTACTAAATTAAGAACATAACTAAAACATGAAGTGACATTACTGACATACGGTTTTTACCACTTCTCCCGTCCCTCTACCACTTTACTGGGCTGCGAACTTTCGAGATAGGAACAAATCCTGGCTCTAATCCTAATTGCTGCTTCTAGGGCGAGTTCTTCTTTTATTAGCAACTAAAGTAAGAGCGGTGAATTTACTTCAAATGTCATGACTGACCACGCAGTCATAGGTTAACCAGGACACTGTACTGATGTATCACGGCTGTGCTCTGCCTGACTATATATTATGAGCCTAGTATTAGCGAACCATCTGAAATGATCACCGTTGCATGTTGCGTGCGATGTGCGAGCCCCCTACCCTAAATCCCTGTGACCTACCCTCTGGGCTCTAAACTCCCTACGAGCTCATCGCATCCTGTCGCCTACTGCGTTTATGCTGACTCGCGCACTCTAAACGCTTCCAGGGACCAACTGAGGACATGGCGTTTGCAGGCGCTTCTAGACCAGACGCCTAGGCCTGCGAGCTACTGGCCGGGTCCGGCTTTCTCCACACCTGTTGGTTGGTGCGACTTACCTGACACCCCACGACGCCACGATCTCTCTTGCTGGCCGTTGGGCTTGGCACATCCTCCAGCAATACTTACTGCTGGCCACCTCACCGCTACATCGAGCTACGAGGGAAGTGTCTCAACTTTAACTAAGGGTAATAACTTTCACAACTGTTATTTAAACATATTTAATTTTCTGGTGGTAAACATGAACAGTAATACATAAAAAGAAAATTTTGCGGTTATATCATCCAACAATTTAGGTTCAAAAAGTTTTCAAGCAGAGTAATCAACAGAGATTGGAATTAGGTAGAGTTATTTATGCACTTGCATCGAAATGTTGATATTAATATCGATCTTCCCGGGATTTCTAGACAATCTTGTGTGACCAACAATATTACAAATAAATAATAATACAAGAAACTCAGAGATAGATAAGACAAATAAAACAAAGACAATTAAAATACAATTTTTATTAGTATTTAATTCATAATACAAATTATTACCTAATTGTCTTAAGCATATTCTTATACTGATACTTCTCCTTATTTATAAATGCGAAAATTGTGTAAAAGTAAATAACTTTATTATTTAATAAATCACATGATTTTTATGCTCTTTAAAATTAATCTCGGTGTTTGAGACTTTTCCACTTTATTCTTTCGCAGTATGAAATCAGTGTAAGTATATAAATAACTCTACCTAATTCCGACATCTAGTAATAAATGAATGGCCAGTAAAATGATGAATTGGGTAGTTAGATAAATAGTTTGGGCTGTTCACGGTAAGCGGTAACACCCGAACATCACTTTGATTGAAAAGGTGCATAGGTGGCGCTCACCACAGCGCATGACAATGCACATGACGTGATGCACGCGTCATGTCCGCGAACGGGCGCCGTCGGTGGAGACTGGTCATCCCTTAGTTGCCACTGGCTCATTTTAATATTTGAGAAATTGTTTATTTCTTTACATTGTTCTCATATATAGAAGCAACAAGGCTTATGTAACCAGGATTTTTGTAAACATAAAATGTTTTAAAAGAGTGTCCGTGGAGTTTCTTGCACGTTCTTCTCCGTAGAGATCTACGCTTTGGAACGTGTTTTTGACGGACTGACTTTGACGATTCAAAAGTATATATTAATGGCTTATTTGAAATAAATGCTTTGATCTTTACCTTGAATTAAACTTTTAAGTCAATTTTCTCTATATGAGGTTTGAATGGATTAGATCATTGTAGCTTAAATCTGTCCAACTGACCTCATATTGCTCGAGGCTAAGTAATAACAGCAGCACTGGTCGATCTTCAAGGTTAAGCAATGCTTGCTTAACCTTGAAGATCGACCGACCCGCAGGTCTGTTTGTGGATGGGTGATCATCTTAACATAACAAGATTCCTCCGTGCATCGGAAAGCACGTTAAGCCACTGGTCCCGGCTGTCATTTGTAGATCTTTAGCAGTCAGATTTTGGCTGCCTACCAGACCTCCACAACCCATTATCTGGGTAACACCGTACTCCGTGTTACCCAGGTAATGGGTTGTGGAGGTCTGGTAGGCAGCCGCTGCACATAAAATACTGGTATTCAGCTGAATCCGGTTTGACTGGAAGCCGACCCCAAAGTAGCTAGGAAAAAGGCTGGCAGATGATGAACTGTATCTCATATAGCTCTTTAGGACGTGTTTCAGAAGACGTCGTTTTGTTGTTTAGTAAGTAGATTGAATTTTTGTTGTTATTTTTCTTCCTTATATTGAATAGCTTGCTGATACCTGCAAATAAAAATAAAGACAGTTATTTACATGATACAGATTCTTTCAGGAGATTAATAGCAATTCTAACTTCGGAGAGAAGAATATCTGGTCCTAGTTCTTCGTTATTGTATAATTACGATTGTTGAACCTTCCACTCTTCCACTTCTCAGAGATTTTATCCAGTTCTGCGACCACTTGTCATTGCTGTCTTCAATGACCCAGGATTTAGTTGGCAATGATTTCGTGATGAAGCGAATCTTGCGGCAGAGATCTCTGGACTCATACTTTCATGTGTTTTAATCTCGTCACAATTTTTTTTAAGGCATTGTGATCTCATCTACAATAAGCTTGAATTTGAGCAGACAATCGGTACAAGTTCCTGCCATCAGATATCTGATAATTAATAACACGTGGCGAACTAAAGGAAAAGTTATTTTTTTATTTATCAAAGTCATAAAACCATTGAACCATTTGAATCAAGTCATTTACCTAGCTGTTCAATGAAAAGGCTAGGCCGCTAATTTAATAGGTTATTAAACCAGTCGGCTAGCCATATACCCAGCCAATTTTATCTTTTAGATAAAAATTATATTTTTAAAACAACTAACGCCATCTATATTCGACCAGGTGATCTTCGTTCGCAAATATGTAGGTAAACTAAAATTTAATTGAACCTGTCTTCCTTAAATGGTTCATACATATGTTATTGTGCGAACGGGAAGAAAGTTTCAGGTGTACTGCATAGATGTCGCTAGTAGAGGAAAAGTATCGGATATAGCAAAAAGTGGTGCTTTGTGAGGCTGGCGAAGTTTATCTTATTAATATCTAATAATTTTAAGACAGTTTTTAAAAGATAATTATTTTTTAATGAATGAATTATTAATATGGGCTTCTGTAATTTTTTTTTTTTTTTGTCAAACGTGTAGAAACACGATATCTACATATCTCCTTTACTCGACTCTCCTTTCGCTGGTATGCTGATAGAGATTTCTATCGAAATAAGCAACACCTTTGTACCTATTTTTCTGTTTCCTTCTTCTTATTTTTAAATTAAATGTGTGTACATAAATTGTTTAATAAATAAATAAATTAATAAGACATGGTGCTTATCAGCTCCTCTGCTGGCGGATTGAAGAAGCTTATCGCGATCTGCGAGTGATATGCAGCCACTCACTGTCCGATATATAATTTAAAAAACGGCAATCCTTATATTTAAACATGGCAAAAGACAACGTATACAACCCACTAGCTTGTTTTGGTATCCACTTAAATTGTAAATCGCTTGAAATATTTTGGAAATACCATGGATAATCTTGATGATGATATTTATGATATTACTGTATATTTTCTAGTAGGTTCACGAAAATACTTAGTACTATCTTCCTAGGTCAATATTTTTTTTGGACCAGGAATAAGAAACATATTTTGTGAACATAAAGTTGCGCTATTTCTTATGTTTCAACTCATTCGATTGATTCGTAGTAAAATTTTTCTGTATTTTCATAATACAATAATGTTTCTAAGAATCGTTTTTATGAGGTCGAAAGAGGAGGTCGAATCACACAACTGTATTGCACAATTATTGCTTCTGCCATTGTGTTAAGTGAACATACTCCCGGGATAAAAAGTCTCAGTGCCATATTTCATCTAGATCCGTTCAGCTGCGACTCACTCCGACATGATTTAGTAAAAAACATTCATCAAAACTGCCAAATTTAAAACAGTAATAAGATATGCAATGGGTCGAGCACAGTGTAAGTCACCGAGCAATGTTTTGTATTTATGAGAGTATCATTCTCAGGCAGTATCAACCTATGTTCAACAAAAGCTACAGCATTCAAACAACAGAGGAAGAAAAGGATCAGTTAGGAGTCGATGAAGTACGCATCTACACAGATGGCTCAAAAACTCCAAAGAAAGAAAAAAGAAAGAAAGAAAATCAGTTTAATCTGCTGGAAAAAACGCACAGAAACACAAAAAAACAAACAACAACAACTATAAAGGGTTCAGGGGCTGGCGTACACTCCCTAGACCTCAACATTAACTTTCACCTATCACTAGAAAAACACAGCTCGATATTCCAATGCGAGTGTGTCGCCCTAACACAAGCTGCAACAGCCGCAAAGTCAAAGTAAAATTCAAAGACAAAGTCAAAGTCAAAACGTTTATTTCAATTAGGCCATTAAACTGCACTTTTGAACGTCATCATTTACAGTTCAGTAAAATAATAATATTACATTATTATTATTTTATTACATTATTAGAAGAACGGACAAGAAACTCCATAGTTACTCTTTTCAAATAATGATTTTACAAAATTTGGTATACAAAAAATAATTTAATATTATGTGAGGACGATGCACCCAGAGTATGCTACTTATAGGAACAAAGTATTACCAGAAGAGGTAAACTTATTAATTTTCTAAAGAAATTAAAGTAAATGGTACTCGCATATTTACAAATATTGGAACCATTAATGAAATAGTGTGTGAGTCAACAGAAAAATAAAAGCACAAAAAAGAAACAGTATATCTATAAACGTTAATACATAAATCAACCAGTTTGATTTTGTCTACACCCATTATTGTCCTATGGAGCAGGACCAACATGTTTCCAAGCATTCTTATCCTGAATGTAATCTTCTAATTTGTTATATGCTTGTTTACAAAGTGTACTTTTAACATAAGTTTTAAATTGTCCTTCATTTAGTTCTAATAAGTCAGAAGGTATTTTGTTGTAACATTTAACACAATACCCCATGAAAGAAGTGTAGACTTTAGCTAATCTAAAAAATGGTTGATCTAATTTGTCTTCATTTCTATTATTAAAATGATGTCTATCACTAATTTTACTAAAAGATATCGATTTTTCCGCACATACATAATATTTTCATAAATTAATTGGCAAGGGACTCTCATAATATTAATCTTTTAAAAAAGTTCCCTGAGAGAATCACGGTCACGCAGTTTATAAAGGGCTCTGACAGCTCTCTTTTGTAAAATGAATATGGATTCAATGTCAGTAGCCAAATGCCACAGCAAAATACCGTACGACATAACGCTGTGAAAGTAACTAAAGTAGACCAAACGTGCGGTTTCTACGTCTGTTAACTGTCTTATCTTTCTAACAGCATACGCGGCTGAGCTTAAATGACCCGCAAGAGCTGGTATATGAGGACCCCATTGTAATTTCTCGTCCAATGTGATACCTAGGAAAACCGTCTGATTAATGAACTCCAGTTTTTCTCCATTCAATATAATTCGCTATTTTTAACTTTTGGCAAAGAAAATCTAATATTTTTTTTTATTTAAAACCAGGTTGTTTGCCGTAAACCAATTTTGGACCTGATGAATAGAACTATTGACGTCATCAACATTTTGTGAACGTCGGTCTATTTTAAATATTAATGATGTGTCATCCGCAAATAATATCATCTTTAGTTGATTTTTAAGTAATTGGGGCAAATCATTTTTTTTTTTTTTTAAATTTAATATGGGTTTGCTCTTGACTCTAGTCTAGGTCATAGATGACAGAGACAAACTAAAAAAAGGAATGGACCTAATATTGAACCCTGAGGTACGCCCATTGTCGTTTCCGACCCTATTGAGTTTACACCGTATATCTGCACTTTAACCTGTCTGCTCATCAAGTATGAATTAAGTAAACTAAGGACTCCCAGGAAGCTTCTGTGCTTCTGGGCGGAGCTAGGCTGGCTAACCTAGCCATGATATCTACGCACAACGGACCGAATGGGAGTCTAAGTGCGGATAATGGATTCCCTACTCTACTCTACTCTTTTCATCAGTCTCATGCATTCTCATTCAGGGAGATCATTTAGCATTTAATTTTATAATTATGAAAATGGTACTGGAATCTTTTGGCGCTAGAATGACATTGTTCAGTAGACGTTGTTTTATTTATTCGCTCTCGTGCTTAGTAGTGTGTTTACTGTTGTGTCTGTATGTGCCTAGAAAGATAGTAATAAGTACTTTTCGTTAACCTACTTGTACCAGAGTTAGATGTGTGTAACGCCTGACAGTATGCCTTAAACTACGTAACTATAGCCTGTTTTAAACAATGCAAAAATACCTAGTTAGGATATTACTTCGCCAACGCCTTTCAATGTCACTTATACAGATTATCACTTAGGTTCCTCGGTTACTGTATAGTAGGTATGTCCAAAATATTTGAAGCGATTTACAATTTAATATGTTTTTACACTATAGGTCAGAAAGTAGGTGGCTGCATATAACTCGCAGATCGCAATAAGCTTCTTCTTCCACAGCGCGTTGTGTTTCACGCGCGCCTCAAAGAGATGTCAGCATAGAAGACGGGGCCCGCTAGGGCCAGAGCCTGCCAGGGTTGCGGAATTTTTTCAAAAGAGTCACCGCGGCCCTGGAACGCAAAGGGCTTTAGAAGGAACACGGATGGGCTTTAGTCAGTAAGAGTCTGACTCGCCCTTCCGCTCCACCCAGAGCGGGAGGAGTAACTTGATGATTTCCCATCCTTAAAAAAAAAACACCAATAGAATCGCTGATCAGCACCATGTCGTCAGTGTAGCTAAGATTATTTAGGAATTCGCCTCTGACGTGGCATCCGACTCTGCCTTTGCTGAGCTCCAATCATATTTCTAGCAATCCTAATTATACTTGCATACCCTGCATACAGAGAGCTACTTAAGCAAATAAATGGTTCTGATGGTTTTTTTAATATTTTTAAATGATAATATTTAAGACCCGCTAGCGTAGTGTTATCTTTTAACTCAGAGTTAGTTATTAACACTAGGTTAAAAAAACAAATGTTTTATACACTAGCTGTTGCCGTGACTAAAATCTACCTTTTTGCCAAATTTCATCTAGATCCGTACAGCCGTACTGACGTGAATGAGTAACAAACTTCCATACATACAAACTTTCACGTTTATAATATCAGTATAAATAAGGTAGTAAGGCTTGGCTCGCTTTTCAGCACATTCTCACGTGGTGAAAAGCGATGACGTGATCGACGATGAAGCAAGTGTAAATGAAAGACTCCATAAACAGTTCAGAAAACATATATTTACTTCATAATATCAAACAGTTCACAGTTAAAATAGCATGAGGATAAATACATTATTACCTTAAAATTAAAAGCAAGTAAACGCGTACACTATTTCGATTTAGATATAATGAATACCGAATCCAGACATGATTCCCCTCACAACTCCAAACTCCCGCCACAACGCATGCCTCGCTCCGATTGGTTAGATATGCGCCCATTGAAACCACGGATCAATAAGAGCGATTCGGCGTTGCCAGTTAATAAAAACTGAAGTCTTTTTCACCCTTGATTTTTAAACAATACTTTGGTCCGTATCTGACAAGTCAAGCTTATTCGATATGCTTAATACAGAAGGATAATAAAGTCAAATAGTAAACTCAGATTCGGTTTGCATAATTTAATATTAATATTAATACATTTTTATAAAAATAAATAAAATAAACTGTGGATATTTTTCATAATATCTATTTCTATACTAGCGCGAGCGAACCCGCAAGAAAAGGCTAGTAATTAAAAAAAAACTTAAACTATTTTATTTAGTATATATACCCTTTACCCCATTAAAAATGATCTCTAAATTAATTTACTCGTTATTGCTTCTAACGAGTACGGGCGGAAAACAAGTCTTAAAAATTAAATTAAATATTTTAAAAACCCCCGGCACAAAACCTAGTTCCATTTAAAAAGTAAAGAATATTAAAAAAAACTCAATTTTAAAGTACCTTTTTAAGGATGGGAAATCTCTCTTGACTCTTTCGAATTGACTCTTTCGAACAAATTCCGCAACCCTGGGATGAATAAGGCCCTTTTTTTTTTAAGGATGGGAAATCATCAAATGATTTCTTCCGCTCTGGGTGGAGCGGAAGGGCGTGTCAGACTCTTACTGACTAAAACCCATCCGTGTTCCTTCTAAAGCCCTTTGCTTTCCAGGGCCGCGGTGACTCTTTCGAACAAATTCCGCAACCCTGGCAGGCTCTGGCCCTAGCGGGCCCCGTCCTCTATGCTGACATCTCTTTGAGGCGCGCGTGAAACACAACGCGCCATCGACCCGGGCCTGGTGGTGATCGGACAGCGAGCCACCCAACGCTCGCCGTCCGCAGGCCCGCACCTACGGCATAATTCTAAAAAAAAATACGTCGCATTGGGGGACCGCTCCAAATTATTATCTACGATTTTTATTCATAAGTATCATATGCCTACCTATTTTGGTCAACCAACGCGACGTATTTTTTGCGTCGGGTGTAAAAAAGAATGGTAATTTGAATGATTTTATATCAATTTTAACGCTAGATTAATCATTGTTTAAATAAATAATTAAGGTCATTATTTAAAGTCAATAAGTTTTATAGAGATTTGTGGAACCGACTATAAATTCCCGCAAACTTCCGTTGAAAAAGGATCCGCCGATCAGACGGGTGTTGTGTATGGTGGGCAACTGCTGTATGGTTGACACTGGAAACTGATAACGCGCTGCAGGATATTTTTGACGTATCTCGTTGCTGGCGGTATAGATTTCGCTTCGACAGTAGTGGATGAGTCGTCCATATATCTTGAGATGCTTGCCAGGTCAGTGGAAGGTCGGTTCCAGTAAGTCGGGGCGGTGCTTCTGACTCCAGTAGGTCGGAAGGTGCAGTGCAAGATCGCTGAGGTTGAATTGATGATATAGGCAGAGGATACTGACAGAATTGCGCGTCCGCTTCATGCTGGTAGTCAGGATTCCCGTAGATGCCGGAGGTACTGGCTCACAGCATGATTCGCTGCTCGAGAGCTTGATGCAGGATTTTTTGATGTAATTCCTTGCAGGCGGTAGATATATCGCTACGATAGTTTTTGTGCCGATATAGATTCTGCTACAGTTTCATTTGAGGTCTCGCCTTAATTACACCCGAAGCCAAATTTTTTTTTAACTGATTTTTTTTTCATTTTGCAGCAGCTATTGTCTCTTTTAGTATGGTAGATTCCCATTTGCCTTTAGTGTTAGATAGCTGTCAAGACAAGAGAATGTAAAATTAGTAGACATAATTATAATATCACGCTAAAACTTCCCAAATAGGTGACCAGGCGTGATTATTACTCTATTTTTCATGTAAATTAAGGTTAGAGTGGTCTCGAAAAAAAAAATGAAGTTATATTTACTTTGTAGTGTTTTTTTTTTTAATTTGGAATTAATAATCTAACTATGTACACTTCAAATAAAAATAAAAATTCCTAACTAAAATATGGCGTCATAAAATTTATCCACGTCGCTGTCGACTGGAAGTGAGCCCAAAAGGCTGGCGGCATTGCGTTGTATGACAATGATTATCCTCTGTCCGAGGTAAAAGCCCTTGGGTTACGCGAAGTAAAGTTTTTTCCAAATTGCAAATTATTATAGAAATACAAGAAATATAGTCTCAAACACAATAATTTACAATGTGTTTGCTGTTTCAACCAGTTTTCCTTACGATAACAAAAATGCACAAATTTAAAGTGTTGTTGGAGTGTTTTTATACATTTTCAGAATGTTTCAGAAGTCCGTGGTCGTATTTAAGGGTGATGTTCTTTATGTAACATATAAAAAATTTTTAGTTAGTTATTGTTTTACTTAAATATATATATATATATAAAGTAATAGGTAGTTGTACATAAATCGATAATAAACTTTGTTTAGTAAAAAAAAAATATAAAATTTAATTTTGACATTTTTTCGACTGCAAAAAACAACTAAAAAGCTCCAAACAAAACACTTTTGAAACAGTTTGATGCAGTTGGTGGCATCAAATATGTGATGGAATTAAGATGAATGCCACCAGTTGCAACAGATTAGAGTAGAGCGTTGCATAAACTTATTACTAATAAACCAATAATAAATAGTTACTATAAACCAGGGATGTTACGGAGCTTCGACTCCGGTTCCGTTAAGTCGGAACTTCCGATTATTATTACACCTTCGGTTCCGACTTCGGCTCCGACACTTTTAAATCGGAGGTTTTAATCGGAGGTCGAAGCATAACATAGCGGCGACGCGGACGGCGGCCTGTATCGACTGTTATGAACAGGTTCATACATGTCGCGCGGGGAATCTCGCCGACCCCCGCTACGTGCACTCAATCGTCAATTATTTTTTCACTTGTTGTTTATTTGTTACACACACGACACGTTCATAGGTTACCTATAGATATTTCTTTTGATTTTTGCGGCTTATTATCAATAAAAGTGATCTATTTTTGTGTTGGACAATGAAACCAAAATCAAGTTGTATTTGGAACTACTTCATTGAAGTTAATTCAGATTCCGCAAAGTGTAAACTGTGTATGAAGACGTATTCAAGAAAGGGAGGTACGACAACGTCTTAAAAATTGACCAAATTATGTTTTATGTGTCCTTAAATAAAAATTCTTTCTCATGCCACCACTTCTGACCCTGCCTCCGAATCCGATTGCGACTCCGATTCCGACTACGATAAATTAAATTTAAAAATTCCGACTTCGGTTCCGATAAAACTACCTCCGTTACATCCCTGCTATAAACATCAATAAAAATGATATCAACACAACAAAATTATAGCTGACAATTTATTGTAATTATGAGACTAAAACCTAATGGAAAAAAAATACTGATTGAAAGGAATATTTACAAAATAAATTATTTTATGATAATATCGACCGAGTAAAGGGTAGGTACTCCATAGATCTCTATCATTTAATAGTTATCACTATCACTAAATATTATAAAACAAAGTCCCCCGCTACGTCTGTCTATCTGTTTGCGATAAAATCAAAAATTAATGGATGGATTTTCAAGCAGTTTTCACTAAGGGATGGGATTATTCATGAGGAAGGTTTAGGTGTATAATTTGTCCTAAAATTCCTACGGGATCGGGAAAATGTGATATGCGCCGACGAAGTCGCGGGCAAAAGCCAGTATAAATTAAAAACAAACTTACTTTTCCAGCGGCATGCAATTTCCATTGATCTTTATGGTATCCCAGGGACACTCTTCTAGATCTATCAAATACCGTTTGACCCTTTTGCTAAGTTGGACATTGTCTGTCTCTTGCGCCATTGCAGTATTCACAAGTCCAGCACAACACACACTTTTATCACCACTTTCTGTAGATTTCAGTAAAACACAGCTTACTAGCAAGCTAAGGAATAATGCGATCAAATACGAAGTTGCCATTTTTATGTAGTCCCGCGTTCACTGTTTGTTAGTGATTACGCTATTCTGGGCTGTACTGTCTGCTTTTATACTAATCGTGACGTATTAACGATGTCGTTCGTTGATCAACACAACCGTCATTATCAACGTTTCAAACCTGCTCGGCCTGTTTATAGGATCCGTGACGGAATGCAGAACAATTTTTTTAAAATGAAAATAAATGGTGGAAACACAAATGGTAGAGGTTGTGACAAGGTCGTAAACTTTAGTATGAAAAATTTGAACTGCAAATTGCAGATTTATACAAATTTGTGCAAAAAGAAACAATACGTATTTTGCCTGGCTTGTCTCGAAGCATTTCGCCGTACTGGCATTTTCGAACCCTCCTGAATCGGTATGGATAACAAAATCGAGCCCAATTTCACATAATAGGATGTAAAACAAACACACCAAGTTACATTTTTTAATTACTCACTTACTGGTGATCATCAAAACCTCTACAGTACTTTCTGAAGTACTAAAAAGCTGAAGAAACAGGCTAGAAATAGAAATAAACAATGAAAAGTTAAGAAATCTGGAACTTTTACTTTCCAACCCCTCAATTTCCGGTTTATTTTGTCAATCATAATATTATTGTTGCATTACCACCAAGCTTTTCAGCAGCATGGAACTAATTCAACTTAGCTTCTTCCTAGCTCCCGCTTGCGGCCTTTGAAACATTATGACGGGATATAGTATCCTATGTTAGGATAAAGGATGATCCCGTCATTCAGTCTCAGTCAGGCAGAACCGTTCAGCCATAGAAGCTTGACTGAAAAACAAACATCAACCTTGGCAACCCCATTTCATCCCTTTATGTTTTGAGTCATAAAATGTTGATAGACTTGTGCATGTTGCATTATAAAATGATGCTGAAATAAAATTTAAAATTTGTTTTCGCTGTGAATACGAAGATTTACTTGTAATACAACGATGGTAACGACAATCGCTTGCCGAAGTTTGTTACTTGCCAGCCTACATTGATTTTTAAGACATTAATTAGTTTTAGGATTAACTAACTAGAGGGGTTCCCAAGGTGTGCGCCGTAGAAAGTACAGAAAGGCGCCGTAAGACGCTCCTCTTCGGGAACCAGACTTAGACATTCGCGTTAACAAAACAACGCGCCATCGATCCGGGCCTGTTGGTGATCGGACAGCGAGCCACCCAACGTGGCTGGGGATCGCCCTGCCATTCCCGATGCCCGAAGCGTCTTCTTCTGTAGCGACGGTTGGGACGAAGACCTTGTCTCTCCCTCGCGTGGCCCGCCTCCTCCTTCGCTAGTATTACTGCTTCGAATTTGCGTGTCCCACGTATATATTTAAGGAAACGTACATTGAACTTTTCGCAAAAAGGATTCTTTGTTAAGCTGGTGATAGACACCCCAGATTCGCTGCTGAAAGGGGAAATAGGGTGAAATTGAAAGAAACATAATTTGGGTAAATTTTTAATTATTTGCTACAATATTATTCTCAAACGGTATTGTATTACAGTACTCTCGTTAAACCGCCACCATAAAAAAAACAACGGTGTTTTATGAAAATCACGAAAATTCCTAAATATTTTTTTTAAAACATTGTCACAGATGGCTTGATCTAGACCATTCTAAATTAAAAAGTTTGCAAAAGTAATGTGTACTGTATTTTAAATCTTACAAAGCTGGAAATAAATACTTAATTTATTAACTATCTATGGTTTATCACAGAGTTACTTTTACGCTATTTATACCTAAAGAAAAAAACCTCTAAAGTTCTTTACATTCATCCAAGTAACAATTCAAATCATTATGATTTAGAGAGTAAACAATTTGCAATAAACGGTTAATTCAGACTTCGGGTTGCTTCTGACAAAATATCTAAACTTCCTCTACAATCATACAATGAAGTAGACCACTAAATATAACAAAACATTCTTAATAATACTTTGACTAGAGACGTGTCCATAAAAATCTTTAAAATAAAAGTTACTTATTATTAGAATTAAAACTAAAACAATACATGACAATATTATAAAAAAACTAAACGAGTGCGAGTCAGTCATTATTGAAACCATGAACCTTTATATTTAGGCACTTGATAAAAAACAAAATATTGTCAAGCGGTTTTGTAAAATTAGAAATAAAAATGTTTGCCCAAAGTAACTATTCCACGCGGAGAAAGTCGTGGGCAAAAGCTAGTTTATTATATACCTCCCTGATTCCACTTCCAGGTACTTATTATTCATTAAAGAATGAGCAGTCGCAGCAAATAATAAGAAAACCATAGTATCACACCACATGCTTGTCCATATTTTAATATAGAAGTCTTGAGTTTTCAGATATTTTCTGTCTTTGACAAATCGTCGCTGAATAATAACTACGCAGGGGTCTATCTTTAAGGTTAAACAAAGCTTACCGAGGTCGGTCTGTGGATGGGAGACCATTCATTACATACCGAAACTCTTCCGTGCCTCGGAAAGCACAAATATCCGTTGGTACTTGCTGTCATTTGTAAAGCTTTGTCGGTCGTTACGGATTGTCTGAAGCCACAAAATCTGACATCAGTCTTGTCAAGAGGTACCGTGTCACCCAGTTACTGGGTTGTGGATGCCAGATAGGCAGCTGTTGCTCCATCTAAAATACTGGTATTCAGCTGAATCTTGTTTCACTGCAAGCCGACCAGAAAATATGTCATGTCTTGACAAGAGGTACCGTGTCACCCAGTTAATGGGTGAGTACAGTCCCACTATGTGAAATACTGGTATTGAGTTGTATCCGATTTGACTGGAAGCCGACTCAAATATAGTTGGGAAAAGGCTACGCAGATTAATTCTCTCTTTCCTCTGCTTGATTATCTTACTCTTATTCTACTAACCGTTCATACCTGTAAAGGAAAGAAAACGTAAAGTTAGTTGACATTGTTATAATAACTATAACGTCACGCCTTTTTTTTAAGGATGTCTAAATCATCAAATGACTTCTTCCGCTCTGGTTGAAGCAGAAGGGCGTGTCAGACCCTTACTGCCAGGGCCGCGGTGACTCTTTCGAACAAATTCCGCAAACATAACATCACGCCTGCACTTCCCAAATGGTGGGGCAGAAGAGTTTACTTGAAACATAGCTAAGTTAAAAGTAAAAAAAAAAGGTTATTGAAAATAATTATCAATAACCTCTTTTATTATTATTTTTTATGAAAAAGACAAATTATAAACAACATTACAAACAATACAATAATAATATTATCTTATTGTTTATATAATAAAATAATAATAATATAATAAAAAAATAATATTAATAAAATAATAATATTATTTTATTGTTTATGATTTTTTTTTTTGTTTACATTTTTTTTTAAAGATTACCTAATTATGAATAAAGAAAACGGTATATTTATGAACGTTAATACAATAATTTGCGATATTCTTGTCGTGATTGGTTTGAAGCGATTTCCTCGTTTGGGGTTTTCCTAACTACATGTGATTGCTCATGTTTCAAGTGCTATGTTGCGTGTGAGACAAAAAGCTGCATTTTTTATCAATGAAAGAGAAAATATTGATCGTCTTCCCTATTTGCCTATAATTACACTGCTGATCCTGGTGTCGGACGTAAAAGAACAGCACCATCCCATTACTTCCCGTGGGTGTCGTAAGAGGCGACTAAGGGACTCACCAGAGTATGGACAACATAATTCTCTGTGCATTGCAACAGCTACACTACGATCACCAACCCGCCTGGCAAGCGAGGCGTACATGGCAATCCCCGCCTTTGGGGTGGCCTTTGTCCAGCAGTGGACGTCTTTCGGCTGATATGATGATGATGATGATCATACTGCTGATCAAAGGCCTCCTTTATATTTTTTCAGGTAACTTTATCCCACATCTTTTCCTTCTCTTTGAAAAACTATAAAAATATTTTAAAATACTTACATTTCAAATGGCATACATCTTCTCAAGTAAAAGATGTACTCCGCCGGGCATCCGTTTCCACGGATCGTTTCTCTTTTCATCCTTCTGCCTTTGCTTCTGACACTTCTGACGATGTCAGTCAAACTTGGTACTACTAAACCGCCACTATTGAATCGTCGCACAAGTTCCGTATGATCTTCAGTACTTAAAACTGGCTGAATATTCATTTTTACACTGTCATAACTGCCTTTAGATTGCAGCGATACCGAATCATGCGTAACTGGTTTTGAGAGTACACTGCATACAAGCAGGCATAGGGAAAATACGTACAGAACTTGAGCAGCCATTAGGTAGTATTCTCGCGTTCACTGTTCGTTTAATAAGAATGCTTGTCTGGCCTTTACGGTCAACTTATATAGCATGTGGCCAACGCACGGGTTGACGCAATGACGGTAACGTAACATCAGTAACACGTTTGTAGAACACCAAGAACGTCATTATCAACGCTGATTCGAATAGAACCTGTTTTGTTGATAACCCATGACGTCGAATGCCGAAACTTGTCGTTTGAAGATTAAAAGGTGAACGCTCAAATGGCAAAGGATGTCTTTGATACTAATCTATAGTATATAATTTATTTTGTTTTTATACGCGTTTGTACATAAATTCGGGATTATTAGTCTAGTTGTTTATAAGTATTTTATTGTAACACTAATGAATGAGTAATATTGTAAATGTATATTATAAATGCGAAAGTTTGGATGTTTGGATGGATGTTTGTTACTCAATTACGTCGGAACGGCAGGACGGATCTTGATGAAATTTGGCACAGACGTAGATTATAGTCTGGAATAACACATAGGATACTTAGATACTTTTGTCCCAGGATTATGTTCCCTTGGGATAATTATCTACATTCACGCGGGCGTCAGCTAGTTAATAATAAAATTGTAAGTTGAATTATGGCACAATTTGCATAAATTCTTCTTTTATAAAGAAAATAAAAAAAGCAGCAGAGACTGTTTTGATATAGAAATTGTTTACCGATATGCAAACTGATTTATTTACAATTCACAATCCAATGAAAAAAAACAGCAGTTACCTATATTAAGTTGGGTTATGGAAACAAAATATGTAGCAGATTTTATCAAAAACTTTTATGAAAAACTTACCAAATTAAGGAGCGGTGCGAGACTGGGACAACAGCCCTCTTCATCAAAGGTGGCAGTCCTTTTTTTTTTAAGAATGGGAAATCATCAAATGACTTCTTCCACTCTGGGTGGAGTGGAAGGGCGTGTCAGACTCTTACTGACTAAAACCCATCCGTGTTCCTTCTAAAGCCCTTTGCGTTCCAGGGCCGCGGTGACTCTTTGGAACAAATTCTGCAACCCTAGCAGGCTCTGGCCCTAGCGGGCCCCGTCTCCCATGCTAACATCTCTATGAGGCGCGCGTGAAACAAAACTTACCAAATAAAGGAGCGGTGCGAGACTGGGACAACAGCCCTCTTCATCAAAGGTGGCAGTCATAACATGAATCGCGGCGTCTAAGTTTGCATTTGTCATGTTATTGCAACAGATTTTTTATTATGTACTCTTATTTATTTGTGTGCTATTTAAAAAGTTAACGAAAATAACCGTTGAATTTGAAAATTATTACAAACATAAACTTTCAAAGTCAAAGTCAAAACGTTTATTTCAATTAGGCCATTAAAAGGCACTTTTGAACGTCATCGTTTACAGTTCAGTAAAATAATAATGTTACATTAATAAAGTGACTCTACTGTCCATTCGGAAAGGTAGATTCTTATGGAGGAGAACGGACAAGAAACTCCATAGTTACTCTTTTCAAATCGCGATTTTACAAAATTTGGTAAAAATTTCGAAGTTCCTAACAAAATAAATTTCTTTATTCCATAAATACTTAACTAACTAGATACACTAGAAATAAAATAAAATTATTATGCTATTTGGATGTTAATCTGGCAATAAACAATTTCATTTCAAAGGTAATTTTTTTAATAAATTGTGTCTTTGATTTACATCTATTACTTGGGAAAAATTAGATGGAGATACGATATCTGGCTTTGAGTTACCCATAGAACAATCTCACATACAGTCACAGTTTGTTAAGATTTTGGTGTTACAGTAACGTAGAATAGCTGGGTAAGCTCGATGCATCGTCGACTTTATCCAAAGTGCGAGTCGGACTCTCACACGAAGGGTTCCGTACCATAAACCGAAAAAAAACACATTTCTTGTATGGGAGCCCCCTTTAACTTTCAATTTAATTTAATTAATATTATTTGTTTTTATAGCGGCAATAGGACACGCTCTGTGAAAATTTCAACTGTCTACCTGTTACGGTTCTTGAGATACAGCGCGCTGCCAGACAGACGAACGGACGGACCTTAGTGAGGGAGCTTAGTGATAGGGTTACGCTGGTTACCCATCGGATATGGAACCCTAAAAATGGGGTATCTGCAGCCAAACTTATCTTCACTGAAAAAGATGCACTAATTATGGAGGAAGCGGAATAAGGTACAAACAATTAAAGCATTATAGAAAAAGGGAATAATTTGTACTAGATTTTTAAAAAAGCTTGCGACTAGACTTAATTGTATATTCTATTCTAGTCTGTAGAAAAATTGTAGTCGCGTTATCGCTTGACGCTCGGTAGTGGAAGCCGTTATTGTTTCACCATGAAACTGTTACAGTGTTAGTTTTAAATCTTAATTCAACCTTTTCAAAATGGAATAACCCACAAACAATTTTTTTGTGCATGCATTATATGATTTGTCTTTAGGTTTTTTTAGGATCTCTACTTCAAAACTCTCTAAACGGGGAAGCCCCCGTTTAGCAAGATTAAAAGCGTGCATTAAATTAGGCAATTTAATGCACGCTTTTAAACCTCAGCTACGTGGTTAGCCAGCGCTAACGGTTACAATTAAGTTGATTGAAAATATGGACTGGTGAGGTCCTGTATTCGATTTCCGACTGTAGCAATATTGAGTTTATGTTATGTTAGTTAAGTTGATTCAATAAGGGAAGCTCAAATAAGTCGTGCACGCTTTGGCTCGTTGTCCGGTCACCACCAGGCTCGGGTCGATGGCGCGTTGTGTTCCACGCGCACCTCAAAGAGATGTCAGTATAAGAGACGGGGCCCGGTAGGGCCAGAGCCTGCCAGGGTTGTGGAATTTGTTCGTAAGAGTCTGACACGCCCTCCAACTTCACCCAGAGAGGAAAAAGTCATTTGAGGATTTCCAACACATAAAAAAAAATCGTCGTACACGCTTTATCTTCTAGGTTCAGTCTTTAACACTTACTGAGGTTGATCCATGGATGGGTGACCTAAAGTCTGACAACCTGTCTAGCCAAAGGTAACGGATACCTTACACAGTAACTAGGTTGTGTAGGTGGGATTGGCTGTCGCGCTTGTTAAAGGTTCCATAGCATCAAGTGTAGGTTAAGAACTCTTTAGAGATGAATAAAATACGAAATGCTATGTGACATGATAAAACAAAACAATGTACTGACAGTGTTTATGTTGAAGAAAAAAATTGAAAGTGTAAAAACGTGTGTTCGTGTTGTGTATCTACTAAAATAAGAGATAATATTAACTTTATCACCTCAAACTAAATCGTGCTAAATACCTAAAACTAACAAAAGGACTCATACCGATAGGGCTAAGATAGATCGTTTATAAAATTCTAGTAAATTCTTAGTCAGTGCAAATCATCTGTGACTTTAAATAAAACTGTGTTAACGAACGGAACTAAATCGACTTCAGAGAGGTAAGTCGAGGTATCCGTAAAATCCTACTAATATAAACGCGAAAGTTTGTAAGTATGGATGGATGGATGGATGTTTGTTACTCTTTCACGTAAAAACTACTAAATGGATTTTGATGAAATTTGGCACAGTGGTAGATTATAGTCTGGAATAACACATGGGATACTTTTCATCCCGGGAATATCTTCCTTTGGGATAATTTTCGACAATCACGCGGGCGGAGCCGCGGGCGGCAACTAGTACGTGCATGCATGAAATCAGTGCGATTCTGTAAACATCTCACCGTGTAAGCTTAAGTGAAGTGAACGAGAAGTGAGCTGTCAACTCATACAAACAAGGTGGAATGACAGTTCACTTCACTCCACCTTAGTTTACACGGTGAGATGTTGACAGAATAGGCCGGCTGGTATTTTTTGGTAATGAAAACAGGCCAATTTTTTTTTTCTAAATCTAAAGTTCCTTAATTAAAGCAGCCGGTCAGTTGACATTCTAACATGGATAGGTACTCACTATGCGCCATCATTAAAATATTTTCTAGAAACTGTTCCTTCAATAATTAGATTTTAAGTGTTTAGTTCATTTGTCTTGGCATCCTAATTTTCGATAACTACTACTACCTCCATCACAATTTTCCTGAGTCCAGCGCTGCCCTATTCAAGACCTGGGATATTTTAAATAATTTACACTGAACTGTACACTGTAGCACTAGCAGACTCACGCTAGCACTACTTCAGAATATTATTAAACCACTTTTGAAATTTGACTTCGTAATATATTCGGCATCTGCCTTAGACGAGAGCTGGTACAAGAGTCCCATTTAAAAACAGAACATATTTCCAACTTCCAAATTCAAATACTCTTTTACTTTTACTTGACGCTTCCAAAGTTCTACCTTGTCTGCCAGTGACCTGCAGCCAAGAAGGTTATCCTGTCAGTACTTAGATAAATTAATCGATCAATTACACGCAGCAGACCATCGGGTTACTAAGATGGTCTACGATGCCTAATGTCAATCCCTTATCGACTGTTGTATTACTTCCTGGGGAGGTGCCGCCAAGACTCACCTAATTGATGTCGAGAGGGCGCAGCGAGCTATTCTCAAAGTTGGCGCCGGGCTTCCTTACTTATTCCCTTAGTCCTTTTTAAGGAGTGGGATGTGCTTACTGAAAGATAGTCCTTTGTATTGCGTACAGTACTGAAAGAACACTCCCTATTGCAATTCAACCCGAATCTCCAAAAGGATAAGCGCCGCAAAGGCAGGGTATGCCAAACACAACCTTGCAACTGTTCTCACTCCCATAATTTCTTCTTGTTTCTCGGACCTTACCTGTATAATAAACTTAACAACATTCTTAATACATATCCTCTAACGAAACTTAAATGTTAAACCTGTCACCTACCAGGGACTATCAGGGAACAGAAAAACTGTTGATCCCTCTCAGATAGACATTTAGGAACGTGAGTGTAGCAGTAGGTGTACGGTGGAAAAGAATAAAAGTCTTGCTACTCACAGTTTATAATGTTGGACATACACAACACGATACACATTGATACACATACAGTCACAATTGATTGGAAGGAGTACGGACGGAAGACACACACAATAACAGTTTATATTACATAAAAACACGCGGTCGCGAGGTTAAGAAAATAACTCCAGAATATGCAAATCATGCGCGGCACAGGCGATTAGCGGCGGGAACTATGACCGACTGACCTCAAAAGTGAAAGGGCTCAGCGGCCGGCCGGCGCGAGCGACGTCACATGCATCACGCTGCCGTAATAGATGCGCATGAGCAGGGCGGCGACACCATCCGACATTATAATGTAAACATTATAAATGCCGTGAATGTTTTGAGTAGTGTTATATATATACGTACATGATAATAACATTGTTGTTGTGTTTATGCTTGTGTTATTGTTGTGTTGTAATGTGTGTATATATTATAAACGTAAATAAACTATGTGGTAGGGGTGAACCCTACATCACCCCCCTCCAGAGACCGTCAAGGGCGATAAAAATCAGGAAACCTGACATGACGACCAGAGCGAGTGGTGTACTCCTTGCTACTGCTAGGTGGAGTGACTTCTTTTGGGTCAGCTTTGTCTGCCAAAATATAAGCTGGCTTAAGGCGGTCTATTGATACCGTGACCTCTCTGCCCTTGAATAAGATTTTGAAGACTTTGTCTCCCCTTTGCAGAACTTTGTGAGGACCTGTGTACGCTGGTTGTAGCGAGCCACGTAATGCGTCTTCACGAAGGAACACGTGATCAGTGGTCTGCAGATCCTTAAAAACGAAAATGCTGGTCTTGCTGTGACGGGATGCTGGAGTTGGTTGCAGGTTGTGAGCGAACTTGCGAATGCGCGCAGTGAAGTCAGTGACGTCGGTCGTTCCGTCGTCACTAGGTGCGAAAAATTCACCTGGGAGCCTTAGCGGTTCGCCGTAAACAAGTTCGGCTGAAGACGCCTGGGCATCCTTTTTGAATGCGCTCCGTATACCAAGCAATACCCACGGCAAGGACTCTGTCCATTTTTCATTTGCATGGCACGTGATGGACGCCTTGAGTTGCCGGTGAAATCGCTCCACCATGCCATTACATGCCGGATGGTATGCCGTTGTCCGCTTGTGCTGGAATCCAGCCAATTTGGACAGTTGTTCGAAGAGGGCCGACTCAAACTGACGACCCCTGTCCGTGACTATGTCAGTCGGACAGCCAAACCGGGCAATCCATCCGGATAGCAGCGCTTTAGCTACTGTCTCGGCAGTTATGTCGACAATAGGTATGACCTCTGGCCACCTGGTGAAACGGTCGACTGCCGTCAGACAGTACCTGAAGCCTTGCGAAATTGGGAGCGGGCCCACAAGGTCAATGTGGACAGTAGTGAACCTTGCACGTGGTAGGTGATACGACCCTAATGGCGCAGAAACGTGTCGGCTCACTTTGGCCCGCTGGCATTCGAGACAGGCTCGTGCCCACTCCCTGCAGTCTCTCCTAATGCCTGGCCAAACGAAGCGCTCTGCGATTAGTTTGGCAGACGCTGATACACCAGGGTGGCTGAGGGAGTGCATGCTGTCGAAAACTTGCTTTCGTAGCATAACGGGCACAAATGGTCTGGGAGGCGTTGTACTGACGTCACAGTACACTGATGAACGCTCCCCTGGAACCTGCACCTTCTCCAAAACCAATGATGAGCCTTCCTGGAGTAGCTTGGACAGCTCCGGATCCGATGTTTGCGATTCCGCGAGAGTGTCGTTGCTGACCGGTACATGTAGCGCATCCACGCGAGATAAGGGGTCGGCTACGACGTTGTCCTTGCCGGAAATGTGCCTTATGTCGGTGGTAAACTGGGCAATGTAGTCTAGGTACCGGAATTGCCTGGGCGAGCAGTTTTTCTTCCTCTCGTGGAATGCGAAACTGATCGGTTTGTGGTCCGTGTAGATAGTGAAGTGCCTGGCCTCGAGCATGTGTCGGAAGTATTTGATGGCCTCGTAAATGGCCAGCAGTTCCCTGTCATAGGGAGAATACTTCGTTTGCGAAGGGCTGAGCTTCCTGGAAAAGAAAGCTAATGGCTGCCAGCCATCATCGCTAAGCTGCTGTAACACCGCGCCGATTGCAGTATCCGACGCATCAGTAACCAACGCGAGTTTGGCATTGCAATCGGGGTGAGCTAATAGAGCAGCGTTAGCTAAGCTTGCCTTGCAGTCCTCAAATGCTTGCAAAGTATTCTCCGCAAGACATATAGGCTGCGAGCCCTTTACGTTGCCAGTCAACAGATTGTGAAGCGGCGCCTGGATCTGAGCTGCGTGGGGTATGAAACGCCTGTAAAAATTAATCATACCCAGAAAACGGCGCAACTGTCGGACATCTTTGGGCGGCGGGAAGTTCTTGATGGCGTCAACCTTGGAGTCAAGTGGTTTGGTGCCCTTTTCGGAGATGTGATAACCTAAGAAGGTTACCTCTGGTACACCGAAAACACACTTGGACGTGTTGACCAGCATACCGTAGTCCTTCATCCTGCCGAAGATAGTGCGGAGGTGCTCTTCATGCTCAGCCTGGGACCTTGAAAAAATTAGGAAGTCATCCAAGTAGCTGTAGCAGAAGTCCAAACCTCTGGTCATCTCATCCACAAAACGTTGAAACGTCTGGCCTGCGTTACGCAGACCAAACGTCATGTACGGGAATTCGTACAGGCCGAACGGTGTGGTGATTGCCGTCTTCGGAATGTCGTCTGGACTGACAGGTATCTGGTTATAGGCTTTGACGAGGTCGATGGTGCTGAAAACCTTGCATCCAGCGATGCTGTGAGCAAAATCGTGGATGTGCCTAATGGGATACCTGTCAGGGACGGTCCGGGCGTTGAGCATCCGGTAATCACCACAGGGTCGCCAACCGTTGTCCTTTTTGGGGGCGAGGTGCAGTGGTGATGCCCATGGGCTCTCCGACGGTCTGGCTGTTCCATTGGCCAGCATCAGGTGGAACTCCTGTCGTGCGATTTTTAGTTTGTCTGGCGCCAGTCGCCGGAATGGTGATGAAACTGGAGGGCCGGGGGTGGTGCGGATGTGGTGGACGGTGTTGTGTAGTGTAGTGCGTGGTGTACCGGCGGGTCGGGTGATGTCGGGAAACCCATCTAAAATTTTATGGTACCTCGAATCACCAGATAAAATTTTTACAGAAAATAAAGATGAGTCTGAGTGATTCGAGGCTACTGAAAACAGGTTTGTGCTACTGTCGACTAGTCGTTGATTACGACAGTCAACGACTAGCGAGTAAAAACATAAAAAGTCCACACCGATAATTGGTTTGGTAACCTCGGCAACCACAAAACGCCACTTAAAGTCTCTACGGAGTCCTAAATTTAAGCTTAAATCTATAAAGCCGAATGTTTTTATAGGGGTGCCATTCGCGGCCACTAGTTGATAGTTTGTGCACACGCGACGGTCACTGAGTAGACGGCGGGGGTAGACGCAGAGGTCGCTACCCGTGTCGACGAGGAACTGCGTCCTGGTGCTCTGGTCCGTGACGAACAGGCGACCGGTCGAGCGAGGGCAATCGTCCGTCGCCATCACCGACTGCCCGCGGCGTTTCCCTGCCGGTAGTCGCAGGGCTTGATGCAGCGCTTCGCCTTCTCACCATGCGTCGCGTGATACCAGCACACCGGATGCTGCCGGTAGCTGGAATCCGAGCGATGTGACGAGTGGTGTCGTGAGTGCCGTCGCGCGTCTCGACCACGGTTGTGGGAGTTGTTCCGCGAACGGCTGTCGGAGCGATTCCGTGAACGGCTGTCGCGCAGCTGCAGCGATAATCCTTTCACCACTTGCTTCAGCTCGGCGATCTCGGCTGCCAACTCGCTGACCGAGGGTCCTGCCGACGTGGTCGCCGCGACGGTGCTTGCAGGCACGACGATGTCCTGGACGCGGTCTGCCAGCTCGGCTAGCGCTTCCAGGGTGCTGTGGGGCTGCGATGCCAGGAGGGGCTGGATGCTGGTGGGGAGTCGGCTGCACCAGATGGTGCGCACGAAGTCCTCGGGCACGGTCGGGCCTGCCAACCCCTGCAGGTGGCGCAGGAACTGCGATGGCTTCCTGTCTCCCAGCTCTTCGTGCATCAGCAGCTGCTTGACCTTCCGCTCCTGGGAGGCCGATAGCCTACGCACCAATTCGGTCTTCAGCTTCTCGTACCGGTTGCTGGCGGGGGGGTTCAAGATTATATCTTTGACTTCCTTTGAATGCTGGGGGTCGAGGTGTCCAAGGACGTAATTATACTTTGTGACGTCATTCGTCACCCCAGCATTTTCGAACTGCCCCTCAATCTGCTTGAACCAAATTTCGGGTTCCTCGGGCCAAAACGGCGGTAGGCGCAAAGCGACGCGATACATTTCGGCCGCCTCGACCTTTGGACCCGATAAGCGCTTGGCTCTGCGCGCGCGGTGCGTAACGTGGTCGGCGGGTTGCGACGACGCGGTGTGCTCCGATTCACTGTCCGTCATTTTTGTGTTCCTCTCGGGGTCACCAGTTTAGGTACGTGCGTGTAGCAGTAGGTGTACGGTGAGCGGTGAAAAGAAATAAAAGTCCTTCGCTACTTACAGTTTATAATGTTGGACGTACACAACACGATACACATTGATACACATACAGTCACAATTGATTGGAAGGAGTACGGACGGAAGACACACACAATAACAGTTTATATTACATAAAAACACGCGGTCGCGAGGTTAAGAAAATAACTCCAGAATATGCAAATCATGCGCGGCACAGGCGATTAGCGGCGGGAACTATGACCGACTGACCTCAAAAGTGAAAGGGCTCAGCGGCCGGCCGGCGCGAGCGACGTCACATGCATCACGCTGCCGTAATAGATGCGCATGAGCAGGGCGGCGACACCATCCGACATTATAATGTAAACATTATAAATGCCGTGAATGTTTTGAGTAGTGTTATATATATACGTACATGATAATAACAATGTTGTCGTGTTTATGCTTATGTTATTGTTGTGTTGTAATGTGTGTATATATTATAAACGTAAATAAACTATGTGGTAGGGGTGAACCCTACAGACAATCTCTACTAGTTAACCATCCTCTCTGCTGCTTTTAAAACGATTGTACGCGAACCACAGTCTTCCTTCAATCTCGTTCCTAATATGCTATCAACCTTTTTCGCACCACAGTCAATGAAGCAACCTCTTACGCATAGACACATAATCACATTTTGTTCATAAACATTCTCCTGTGATCTACTCACACGCGTTCTGATATTTCCACAATTATTTGTTTTTTTTTGTCTTTTTGTGTTTTAACTTGGTTCCCTGTACTCTTCTTACTATGCAAAAAAGTAGGACATAAAAGCGTGAGGGCCCTGGTGACTTGTAATACAGGTTTTTATAGAGACCTACTTCAAGCACCAGTCTTTCACAATGTTAATTCTAAGCTCATCTAGTTATACCTGTGTAAGATCATTAGTCTACCTAGCATGAGGCCTTTCAAACTACACTCTTTGATAATGTCATCACCCTACGAAACTCACTGGCTTTCGACTACTACGATATTAACAAACAAAACACCACCCGGGTAGGGCAGTGTTATTGGGTTTTTACCTTATGAGCTATTCAGTTTAAGACATACAAGACTTTTTAAACCAAGCAACACTAAAACATTACTTATTTATGCTGCCCTTAATTAATTTTATTTATTAGTATATAAATTGGCATTGTATTTATGTATTTTATATTATTATATCTAATTAGTATTGTTTAAAACGTTTGTACACTGACAGCCCTAAATCTATCTCCCTTCGTTCAATCCATCCAAAGGTTGTCTGGAAGAGATTGCCTTGTGCGATAAGACCGCCCATTGTACACTTATTTTATGTTTGATTGTCCTGTTCTTATTATGAGGTGTACAATAAAGTATATAATAAATATATAATAATTTACCATCATCTGCCTAGCCTTTTCCCTACTATATTGGGGTCGGCTTCCACTCAAACCGGATTCAGCTGAATACCCGAAAATTGGTTTGAACGAGAACTAGTAGGTATTTTTTTTTAATACGTCATAAATCGTAAACAGAATAAAATAAATATTTAAGGGGACTCCCATACAACAAACATGATTTTTTTGCTGTTTTTATAGATAATGGTACGGAACCCTTCGTGCGCGAGTCGGACTCGCACTTGACCGGTTTTTATCAGTAGGGCGAAATAAATATCTATGCGTTAAAAAGTGTTAGTTAATAACTTGCAATTGGTCGAAAAATGCATTTAAACGATTTTTTATCGTTAAAACGCGTTTATCAATGAGAGTCATAAATCTGACACTGTTATCGTACCTACAGTCCTTATCGGCACGTGACAGTGTCCTGGCGAATGATGAGTCAGTGTAGAATGGTGCTCGGTGACGTTGACATCCAAGGGCTCGTCATATGAAGGCAAGTCTCGCTACGATATTCAAATGTATGTAAATAGTCACTTGTGTAACATTATACAGTAATTATAAGTCTATTGAACTATTTAAGTTTCATAATATTTCATCCGTACCTACTAATCAATATATATGCATACAACTCTTCTGTTACTCGTTACTGAGTGATTGAGTGACTGGCAGACAACGCACAGCCAAAAACTCCTGGTCGTATAAAGCTGTAGGTTTCTTGGGGAGTGTAGGTAAGCACTCACAGAGGATTTCCCAAAATTCCTATGGAAACGGGAAAAAACGGGATATGCGGGGAGTAGTGCGGGTAAATACGAAAGTAACTCTATCCTTCTGTTTGCTGTTTGTTTGTTACCTCTTCACGTATTAACGGCTGTGTGGATTTGGATGGAATTTGGCACACGGGTAGACCATGTCCTGGAATAGGCCATTAGACATTTTTACGTCGGGAGTATGTTCCCTTGGGATATTTTTCTTCTTCGACGCAGGTGAAAGCTGCTAAAAGGTAGCATTTAATACACTGCGAATTGTTTATACTCATTATCATACATTTTTAATGGATGGGAAATCATCAAATGACTTCTTCCGCTCTGGGTGGAGCGGAGCTTACTGACTCTTACTGACTAAAACCCATCCGTGTTCCTCCTAATGCCCTTTGTGTTCTAGAGCTGCGGTGCAAATTCCGCAACCCTGGCAGGCTCTGGCCCTAACGGGCCCCGACTTCTATGCTAATATCCTTTTGAAAATGAAACTAATTGTTTTAAATTATGGCGCAACTTGTGAAGATTCCTTTGTGTCTTTCCAATTATGCGCTGAATCAACTTTAAACCTGCGTAATAGTATTGTCTGTGACGTCTTTAACACAGGTGCAGGTGAAATTTCTCAGGCCAACAATGTCAATACTACCTACCCTATTTACTTTTTCTGGAAAAACCTTTTTTGTGGTTAACATGATGACCTAGACTTACGTGTCCTTTTGGAAGACGGACGGAAATTCCAAAATTTACCTTAGGTATATCAGTTTAATATAGTTTAAGGTTAAATAAAATTGCATCACATCAGATTACTGTCTGATTTCGCAAAAGTTGCGACTTGTGATTCACTGACCTTTTTTTTATCGGGGGGAAATCCTCATGGATGTTCTCCGCCCTGGGCGGGCAGAGAGGTCTGTCAGACTCTTACTGACTAAAATCATCCCGATGTTCCATCTCCCACCTACGCTGGGGATCGTGGGATCGGATATGACTTTCGCAATCCCCGGCTGGACCAAGCCCGCCTCTGCGTCGTCAATAAGGGGCGCATGGGAACACTACGCGTCGCCACCTCGGGTCCAGATTAATGAATGGGGGGCGACAGACATCCCCAAGTCCACCGTCCCTGGACAAAGTTAGGGGGGCCGGAAGAGAGCAGCGTATGCTCTCCTCCGACGCCCGCTGCGCCTGCTGCGGGCCGGAAGGGGGTTGAGATTTCCCTCTCCCTTTCCGCAGCCTCCTTCTGCGCGATAACTGTTTCGCAGAAGGTGACCCAGGACCACGTCCCAGGACTCCTCGCCGCCAACCATATAACGGACCGCGGCCGGCAGCGACAGGTCTGTGCCCGTCCCGCCATTCCGCCACCAGGACCTCGCGCAGCTGCGACCAACGCTAGTGATTCACTGACCTACGACAACACATTGGCTGGCAGGTTTGCTGGTACGTAAAGCTTGAATAAATTAATAATAATAAATAACACGTTTATACCACAAAAATTATGTACGGCTTTGAAAAGTTTAGGTACAGTATTTTACTACTGTTTTTTTAATTGAATTTAATACTTCACAATAACAACCGCACGAGTCGATCTTCAAGATTGCGTTAAACGTTTGCCGAAGTCGGCCCGTGGGTGGGTTACCATATTAACACACCGAGATTCCTCCGTGGCTCGGAAAGCACGTTAAGCCCTTGGTCCCGGCTGTAATTTGTCGATCTTTAGCAGTCATTACGGATTGTCAGTAGCTAGAAAATTTGATATCAGTCTTGCCCACCCACTTACTGGTATGTGGAGGCCAGATAGGCAGCTGTTGCTCTACCTAAAATACTGGTATTCAGCTGAATCCAGTTTGACTGGAAGCCAACCCCAATAAAGTTTTGAAAAGGCTAGGCTAGGATGATTTTTAGGGTTTCGTAGTCAACAAGGAACCCTTATAGTTTTGCCCTATCCGTCTGTCTGTCCGACCGCGGTTTAGCTCAGAGACGCTTAGAAAGTTGAAATTTGGTATGTGTATACATATTAATCAGGCCGACAAAATGGCAAAATAAAATCTTGAAATACATTTTTTTTAGGGTGGCCCCCGTACATGTAACGAGACGAGTTTTTTTAAGTCTATTCCATGGTATGGGGTGTCGTTGGATAGGTCGTTTAAAAATATTGAAAGTTTTCTGAAACAATTTTGACATCCGTTAGCGAAATATTAAGCTTTAAAGTGCCAATTTTTGTTAGAGTCAAGTGTCCCTCCCTCTACCAGCTAAACGGTTGTTTACATAGGATATATGTACAACGAATTTAAAGTGAAAACTATCACCGCTACCTAGGCTTAACGAGTTAATGAGTAATAGTCGCCCGACTTACAAAATAAAGTAAAAAAATCCTAATTATTTCATAGAAAATGACTTAAAACCAAGTGTATTTGTAACTTTGTAATGTTATAATAGTTAATAACTTTTTACTGTTTTTCTGGCTTGGTTTAGGAGATGGGTTTCTATGGAACCCTACACTGTGCGTGGTCTGTCACGAACATGGCCGGTTTTTTGAGTTTCGATAAGGTATCACGAATTTAGAATTTTTTTTTTTTTGTATTTATACAACATAAGGTACCCATTTCTTCCGTATCCGTCTCTCACATTCATCTGCCTAGCCTTTTCACAATTATATTGGGGTCGGCTTCCAGTCAAACCGGATTCAGCTGAAGACCAGTATTTTACGTGGAGCGGCTGCCTACCAGACCTCCATAACCCCTTAACTGGGTAACACGGTAGTTCTTGGCTAGACTGGAGTCAGATTTACTGGCTTCTGACAATCCGTAACGACTGCCAAAGACCTACAAATAACAGCCGGGACCAACGGCTTAACGTGCTTTCCGAGGCACGGAGGAAACCCGATATGTTAAGATGGTCACCCCATCCACAGACCAACCTTGGCAAGCGTTGCTTAACCTTGATCGACCCGTGCGGCTGATATTCTTTAGCCACGAGCTCCTTTGTTTGTAACTTTGTAATGTTATAATAGTTAATAACTTCTTTTTCTGGCTTGGTTTAGGAGATGGGTTACTACAGAACCCTACACTGTGCGTGGTCTGTCACGCACTTGACCAGCTTTTTTGAGTTTCGATAAGGTATCACGAATTTAGACCCATTTCTTCCGTTTCCATCTCCCACATTGAATCTATTAAATAAAGAAATGCTATAAAGAATGTTAATCCATATATTTTGCCACCGATAGTGAAAGGTCCTTCTAAATATTCATACGCTTGAAGAAATTGTGAAATTAATTCTTAAAATAATAGTAACAAATATTTAAATTAAAAACCCTTTTTCAAAAATAAACTTTTAAATAAAATAAAAAAAATACTTTTAAACCTTTTTACCTTAAAACTTTTACTATAAAACATTACGTCATTACACATTTTATATGATATAAAAGCTTGTCGCGAGATTTAAGTACTCGTATTTACTTAGTTTGAAGGTTTAAATAGTTAAAATCACTCACATCAAGTTATTTAGTTTACTTGTTTATTTACACAAGTTAATCTCGGGATAAGCTTTAAGAATACAGTTAACCATGCATTGTCTTCCAAACCGAACGCGTTTACAAAATTTCAGCTCAATCGTTTTGAGATATCTGCTTCAAAATTGAGTTGCAAGAGTCCACCCGGGCCTGCCAGGGTTGCGGAATTTGTTCGAAAGAGTCAGCGCGGCCTGGAACGCAAAGGGCTTTCGAAGGAACACGGATGGGTTTTAGTCAGTAAAAGTCTGACACGCCCTTCCGCCCCACCCAGAGCGAAAGAAGTCATTTGATGATTTCCCATCCTTAAAAAAAAAAGAGTCCACCAAAGTCGTCGATGGAGCAAGCTTACCCAGAAGAAGCCTGTTCACTCTAATTTTGAAGAGATTAGGGTTGTATGCGTTGGGAAACACAGACGCAGGCATAGAGTTTCACTCCTTTGCTGTGCGCATTATAAAAGACGTTTGGAAACGTTTAGTGTGAATTGGTGGAATAGCAATANGGAGCGAGCTTACCCAGAAGAAGCCTGTTCACTCTAATTTTGAAGAGATTAGGGTTGTATGCGTTGGGAAACACAGACGCAGGCATAGAGTTTCACTCCTTTGCTGTGCGCATTATAAAAGACGTTTGGAAACGTTTAGTGTGAATTGGTGGAATAGCAATAAGGTAGGGATGGTAACTTGCAGTGCGTCTAGATGTCCGATGGTAGAAGGGGGCCGGTGGGATGAGGTCGTGGAGTTCCTGGACACTCTCCCCGAAGTACAATCTATGGAAGACCGACAAGCACGCAATCTTGTGGCGATGAGCCAAGCTGTGAAGCTTGGCATCCACCAGTTTTAAGTCGCCAATGAGCCTCTTAGCTCTGCGTTCCACCGAGTCAAGCGCGGCAAGTTGGTATTTAGCTGAGCCATTCCAAAAGTGGCTGCAATACTCCATACAGGATCAGACTTGTGCTTTGTAAAGGGTTAAAAGCTGTTCAGGCGTGAAGTATCGCTGCACTCTATTAAGGATGACCAGCTTATTGGCCGCAGTTTGGGCTTTGAGCTCAATGGTGGCACCGAAGTTGGGGTTTCCATAATCACTACGCTTGGCAGGTGGTTTGGTGATCACAGTGTAGCTGTTGCAATGCACAGAAACAAAGAGAATGCTGCTGCCCATACTCTGGTGAGTCCTTTTGTCGCTTCTTACGACACCCACGGGAAAAAACAATTAAAAAAAATAAAATTAAAGGTTTAAATAATAGCATAATATAATGACTATTTTCTGCCCATGACTTCGTACGAAGGCCATAAAACATATGTTATTGATTTGGCACTCGGCAATAGCGCTGATTTCCATCTGTGAAATATGTTCTAATCGGATCCCGGTCGATTCTGTAAACATGTTGATTTGTTGAAGTGAAGGCTTGGGTGAAGTGATCAAGAGGTGAGCTGTCAATCCATATAATCAATATAGATTGACAGCTCACCTCGTAATCACTTCATAATCAACACCATCATATCATAATCATCATAATACACTGAGAGATTACTCAAGGTTGTCTTAATAAGTATTTTGATACGGGATGATTTTGATTCGGGGGAAACCTTAAAAGGCGCCTGGACTTTTGGGGTCAGAAAAGACCAGGGAGTGCGGGATTTTTACCTCACCAAAACCACCCCGGTGACCACCATCAGCACATTGAAGGGTCCCCCGGTACCTCTTAAAAGACCACTCCGGAACGCCCTCTGTGCAATGCCTGTTATGGCACATCCCTGGGGAGACTGTAAAGGGGAACCTCCCCTGAACCTCGCTGTATAAGGTAGCACGTGATCACTGTACAAGTTAAATAGGTACCTACCGTGTTTTGTCTGGTATATTGAAAAAAATTGAATATTCATAATTTCTAATTTTGGTTCAAACCACAAAAAAGAGACCAAACAACAGGTTTTTGGCATTAAGTTTGCTTCTGTACATTTGTATATGTTAACTATTAAATAAAATAAACGGAAACGTATCATTCATGTTTATTCAAATGAAAAAAAAATATGCTCATGTTTGTACAAATGTGTTAGAAGTATTTGATTCTGTCTCTGTTTCTTTTGTAAGTGCAAAATAAGATACTGCAAAACATTATTACTCATTGGAAATAAACGAAAAAATACGTATTCAAACATTCAATACAATTTATAATACCAAAAGATCTGGTTTTACAACATTCATAACTTAAATACTAAACAAAAGAACGTTTATGTAATACCTTTTCACAAAAAAAAAAATAACGAGATAGTCCAGTCAATTTTAATAACTTACAAATACTATTATGATAATACATTATGTTCAAGGTTCATTGGTGAGCAATAAAAAACCTTTACCTATAACACAGGTGTGTTATAGGTTAAGGTTTTTGTCATAAAACTACTTGTTACGACAAAATCAATATCTACATTTATTAGCAAATAATTCGATATTATGTACTTACATACCTTATTAATTCCCTTATACTCAGGTATTTTTTCTAACCTAAGTATTATGCCGTAATAGGGCAAAAAAACAAACTGCATAAATATAAATGTACAAAACACATTAACTATTAAAAAATAGAAATATTATTATCATTGGTAAACACAAAAAAAAAACAAAAAAATTAAGGAAAATATTGCTTATAAATGTAGAGGCTTCGATGAATACTGATTAGGCAAACAACACCAGCTTAACATACTTATCTCAATAAAATAAATATAAACACGTTAAGTTTTTTTTTAAATATGTGAGTTATAAATTAAGAATATGGAAAGTCCATAGTGTTATATAAGACTACGTTAAATGACTAGAGAAATTCAATCAGTAATAGTTGCAATAAATATCAGGTACCTAAATATAAATTCGGAAGTAACCCTAATGTGCAAGAAGATTTCAGTACATATTTAAAATTTATACATGAAAAAATACAAAGGAATAAATCTAACTATCGTCATAGTCTTCATCTTTTAATTCCTTGTACCTGGAAAGAACAAAAACAAATTAATAAAATTATACCTATTTACAATTATTTTGTGTGTAGTTTTCCTAGAAAGGGTTTACTTGAGTCCATTTAAACAAAAAACACACAAGGAATTGTCAAATTTATATCCAAAAAATAGAAACAAATGGATGGGTGTGTTATTTTAAGGTATTCGGGAAAGAAAAATTTTAGTAAAAAGTAGTGTAAAGAATTCTTACCTCTCCAGTGTCACGCACATATTCCAAAACCACACCATCCCTTTTGCACAGCCGTTATAACCATTAATTACTTGTCTCTTGGTTCTTTTCAGAACACGATCGAAAAGTACACTATCTAAACTTTTCCCTTGTTCAGTATTTTCACTACGGCTTAGAATTGTGTCAGGATTAAACACAACAGGCCTTTCATTTAGCTTTACATATTGCGAACTTTCTGATGATGACACAAATTTTAGATCTTGAGAAATCGGCAGTGTGATTGCTGCTCCAAGAAAAAAAAATACGAACACCACAAACAATACTGTAGTCGCCATTGTATGAAGTTAAGACGTCCGTCCAAGTGTGTTGACTAGCAATAACTGCGGTTAGCTCAGTTGCGCTCGCGACTACAGTGGGGGGAAAAGTCTGTAGCGTTTAGAAAACGAGTAAGTATTGTCGTCAGACAAATATGTCACTTGACTTCACTATAAAAATGTGTCCTTTATTCTGACTACAAAGGGACGCAATGGCTGCGCATTTTAATAAATAAGAAAACATAAAAAAGGGACTGAAGCTGCCCAAAGACAGGGACTATGAGACAGCTACTTGAGGAGAGCCCAATGCTTTTTGGAGGACTTGAAGTCGTTGGAGGCGTGGTTGGGGGCTGTGGCGTTACTGGAACAGAAGGTGTCGGTCGAGGCTTTGGCGTCGTTGGAGGACTTGGAGCAGGTGGCGAGGTTGGAGGTCTTAGTGTTGTTCGGAGGCTTGGCTTCGTTAGAGGTCGTAGCGTCGATGGATAACGTGGCGTTGTTTGAGGGCTAAGCATCGTCATCGTAATCTCGTCATTGATATCATATATTTCGTCATATCTGAAAAGAACAAAAGCATAAATTCAAAACTCACTCTTATTAAAATATTTAGATTTCTATTTGCGAAAGTACATAAAAAATAAAATGTTATGTCTACAGCTTCTGTATTTAGAAGAAAAAAAAAAACATTTATCGCGTTTTAAAATAATTAAGTGGATGTAATTTTGGAAATTTAAGAAAGCCCTGGCCAAGCAAAAGAGACTTCAAAAAATCAATCTATTAAGCCAATAAAAAGGTCGGCTTCCAGTCTAACCCAGCTAAATACCAATAATTGATAGAAAAAGTAATGAAAAAAAAACTTACTGCTTTTTCGTCACACACATAGCATAGTTCCCAATCCACCTCATTCCTTCAGCACAGCTTCCATTCCCAACAATAACTTGTCTCTTGGTTCTTTTCACACCATCGTGATGTACACTGTTTAAACTTTGAACTTGTTCACTATCTGTTAATCGTCTTAAAAGTGTACCACGAGCAAACACAACAGTCCTTGATGATTGCACTGATTTTATATCTTGTGAGACTGGTAACGATAAAACTGCACAAAGTAGTAGAAATACGAACAATACAAACAAGATTGTACTCGCCATTGTACGAAATTTACACGTCCGCGCGGTACTGACGCCGAACACCGAATGCGTCAGCGCACGAGAGATACCGGATAATAACATCAAACTTTGGTTCGAATTTTAATTTGCATAATGCTCATCATTTGTCAGCCAACTGATAATTACTATCAATAAATTGCTTTGTGTTGTAGAAATATTTGCTAGCTAACTTAAATAAATAAACTTTCAATGCTTTCGGTCAAAATGTTTTCTTTAGAGCTTTTGAACAACCAAAAACGTCATTTGGTTGCAATATTCTAAAAGCTGTCGTCATACCTGACTGCATGTTGTGCAATGCTGTTAGTGTTTTGTCGTCGCTGTTTACTGAAACTGAAGAAATAAGTGTTTGAATTTTCCAGTCTATTTGGTCTCATTTTCATCGTGAAAACGAGCGGTTAAAGCTGACTTTACTTACTTTTTCACAGTTATATTTTATAGAATACCACTTTTGATGGCAATTGCCAATCGGCTGTAGTTTTGTTTGCGCAATTACGCCAACTCCTCGACGTATTCAGTAATAATTATATAATTGTTTTGAGTCCATTAAAGAATATAAATATAAATGATCTGAAGCAATCTACATGTTGTATATATATTGATTCTTAATACAATTTGTACATATAAATCTATAAACTACGCTATTGACTGTTACGATTACGAAAAAAAGTATTTAAATGTTAAAGGATTGAAGAAGATAATACTGCGTAATCAAGCTAACTATATAAAACCTGAAAACAAACATGTAATAGGTTCGAAAGGTACAATCCCTTATTATTTGTCAACAAACAAAATGCCATGCTACAAATAGTTCTGATATTGCAAATTCTTCTCATACAAAAAAAGGTACTATTCCGTACTATTTTAAATTTTTAGATTATAAACAGCTTGTTCGTGGACAACAACAGTGTAACAAGTAAACCTAACAATTTTAAAATATTGCACCAAAATATCTCTAGTATTCTATCAAAAAAGGAAATTTTGGAACTAACGTTGCTGGAGTTACGTGATATAAATAAAGAATCAGACATATTATGTTTGTCTGAAACCTTTATGCGTGCCGAAAATGAGAAATATTTAAAATTAAATAACAACGCCGTAGCAGCTGCGTTTAGTAGAGATACACAGAGAGGAGGGACCTGTATACTCGTTAAAAAGGGTATTATTTAAACTCAAAAATCATTTGAAGCCTGTGGTGTTGAAGCTCCATTGCACAAATTATTAATCTTGTGTCTTTATAGAACACCTAAGTCTGATCCTAACATATTTTTGGAAAAACTTGATCAATTTAGGTGCGAAACGGTTAAAAAATATGGAGCAAGGACAAAAATAGTTATTGCCGGTGATTTCAATATAAAACTCTTAAACAAGGAAAAGTTACCAATTACTTAAAGGATCTATGTAATAACTATAACTTGCAAATGCACGTTAAAGTGCCCACTCGTAAAGACTTTTGTATAGACCACATACTAAGTAACACGAAAAATTCATGACTTCCTAAATAAAAATTATTTAACAACAGGACTGTTCTTCGACCTATCACAAGCCTTCGACTATCTCGACTATATCGACTATCGTGGCACATGATATCTTGTTGAGAAAATTAAAAAAAAGTGGAATAAGAGGTATACCACTGCAGTGGATCGAGTCTTACTTAAGAAACCGAAAACAATACGTTGTTATTAATAAAGTAAATGAAAATGTATACCTCGTATTCATCTGAGTATAGAGTTAATAATTGCGGCGTCCCCCAAGGGAGTGTATTAGGACCCTTATTGTTTTTATTATACATAAACGATTTACCACTAGTGACTAATCATAAATGTGTATTATTTGCAGATGACATTTCGATTATTTTGACATCTGACAAAAAGTATAAAACTAAATCTGACCATGAGATGGACATTAATATTATTGACGACATTTTAAAATGATTACAGAAAAATAAATTAAAAAGAAATTTGGAAAAATCGAATTGTATACAGTTTAGTAAATCAAAACATCCTAAATACAATTTCAAACTGAATAATGACAGATTAAAAGAAGTTCCACAAACAAAATTCTTAGGAGTACTCATAGATCAAGATCTGAATTGGAAAGCACCTCTGGATAATTAAGTTTGTTCATGCTCTCAGAAAAATAAAGAATGTAACCAACAAAAGAACAGCAATTACAACATATCACACCTATAAAGAATCCGTCTTACAATACGGGCTTATTTTTTGGGGTAACAGCACGGATAGGGAGGAGCTAAATAATAACAGCCGCACGGGTCGATCTTCAAGGTTAAGCAACGCTTGCCAAGGTTGGTCTGTGGATGGGTGACCATCTTTACATACCGAGACTCTTCCGTGCCTCGGAAAGCACGTTAAGCCGTTGGTCCCGGCTGTCATTTGTAGATCTTTGGCAGTCGTTACGGATAGTCAGAAGCCAGATAATCTGACACCAGTCTTGCCAAGGAGTACCGTGTTACCCAGTTAATGGGTTGTGGAGGTGTGATAGGCAGCCGCTCCACGTAAATTACTGGTATTCAGCTGAATCCGGTTTGACTGGAAGCCGACCCCAATATAGTTGGGAAAAGGCTAGGCAGATGATGATGAGCACAGATAGGCAACAGAGCATTTATTGCGCAAAAGAAATGTATCAGAGCCGTTTGTGGTATCCGTCCTGATGAGTCATGTAAAATGTCCTTTAAAAAGCTAGGTATATTACCACTTCCGTCACTTTTCATTTACGAAATCTCTAACTATGTTTATACTTATAAGGGATTGTTCAAAAAAGCCTATCAAATGAACTCTTGAAATAGATATCCATGCAGACTTGTATTGCAGGATACTCCTAAATCAGCCAAGTATGCGAAAAGTTTCCTTGTCATGTGTGTACGCATTTATAACAAAATTCCAAAAGAAATCAAATTATTGTATAATACCAACATATTTAAAAACAGACTATTGAAATGCCTGGAACAACATATGTTTTTAACGTTAAACTATAAATTTCAGGACTTTTGTCATTGCGGATAATGCTGAAATAAAAGTACATATATTATTTGATTATTGTATTGACCTTAAATATCTGTGACATTGAATAACAATTAACTCATTATTACTATTTTGCATGCAATTGATACATTCTGTATAGATAAACATGTGGACTTTAGATTAATACCTGACTATAACAACTTTATACCATGTTTAAGGCAAATAAAGATTTATCTTATGTTATCTTCTGACATGAGCGGTTGACAGAAATTTTTTTTTGCTGATCAATGACCCCTTAAGAGGTATTGCGTTTATTCTGTTACACATTGTATAGTAACAGTTCCATAAAATGAGTTTATTCGGCTCACTGGTTGGATTTGATAGTAGGAAATAAGAATACCTAATTCAATATGTATATAGTTGTTATTTTTTTTTTGTGAATGTTGTAAATTTTGTTGATAACTGTATCCGGTTCGAGTGGAAACCGGCCCTAGTATGTTTATTAAAGGCTTCTCGTTTTTTTTTTAAATTATTTTACAGTTAATGTTTAAGATTATCCCGAAGAGAAAATTTTCAATTTTTTTTTTGAGTTTATACTATTTGTTAAATCAGGTAAAACCATTGCATCACATAAAATCACTGAGTCAGATTCACTGTCCTACAATATATCGATGCCACAAGAAAAACGTGTAGCATTGACAGAATTATAAGTAGGCGGTTGAGGCAGGTTCAGACTAGTCCAAATGACGCAATATTTTAATATCAGCGCGTAATTTTTCCTATACTTCAATAAAGGGACAGGTGGGTAATGCAATGCCATACACCACAAATCACTATTTTACAATTAACTTTTCATGTTACTACCGGGATCCAGCAGAATACCAGCATCAGGTATAGATGCCTGGCACATAATGCTGAATGCCGTTTGATGCAACTAAGGCGTCCGTTACACGCTCATGCAAACGTCAATCAATTCCAAAAGTCATGAGTGACGAATGGTTGATAGAATTCAATCGACATTACCTTAAACTTAAAATAATCTTAACGCAACGATATAATTATTATATTATTGACATCAGTCAATAAAATAATCTTAACGCAACGATATAATTATTATATTATTGACATCAGTCAATAATATAATATATCGTTGCGTTAAGATTATTTTTCGAATCCTATATATCCATATAGGATTCGAAAAAGGACAAAGACTCATTCCATAAACATAAAAAAACAGACCCATTCAAATTGCAACCATCACTCACTGCATTGGACGACAGATTATCCGTGACTGTGGTAATACTGACAGCAAAACCTACCGTGTAATGGGCACCTTAGAGACAAACACCGCAAATTAGTTATTCCTTTATTTCAAGTAGGTAGGTACTTGTGCCAATAGGCATAGCTTAGTATTAACATCTTTGTTTAGTGTGTTTAATTCTTCAATTTAATTTTGTTCATATGATTTTAGTGTGCTGGTTGCAGTAGCAGTTAATCTCATCTACCTACCACATTTTGTTTAGGCACTTATTAGTATTAATAAAAATAAAAAAGGACACGTTTCGTGGTTCTAAGAATAGTTTTCTAGGAACAATGAAACGTTTCCTTTTTCCATCATCTTGCTTTATCCACCATCTTTTTTATTAGATAAATTACCAGTTTTACCCGTGACTTCGTATGCGCATATCCCGTTTCTTCCCGTTCCCGTCGGAATTTCGGAAAATCTCTCTCTTCTCTCTCTTAATGCTCACCTACGGAGTGTTGGGAAGCTACATGCCAAATTTCAGCATTGTACGACCCGTCTGTCAGTCACTACCGTATAGTCTTCCTCATGAATGTGGCTAGTTCCAGAGATTAGCGCGTTCAAACAAACAAACTTTTCAGCTATATTATATTAGTATAGATTGTGCAACTTTGAATTGTGTTTGGCTAGGATCTAGGACCTGGACACTCCCCGAAGTACAATCTGTAAAAGACCGACAAGCAGGCAACCTTGCGGCGATGAGCCAAGCCTTACCAGTTTTACGTCACCAATGAGCCTCTTAGCTTTGCGTTCCACCGAGTCAAGTGCGGCAAGTTGGTATTTAGTTGAGCCAGCCCATAGGTGGCTAATACTCCATGCAGGATCAGACTTGTGCTTTGTAAAGGGTTAAAAGCTGTCCAGGCGTGAAGTATCGCTTCATTCTATTTAGGATGCCCAGATTTTTGGTCGCAGACTGGGCTTTGTGCTCAATGGTGGCGCTGAAGTTGAGACTGGGTGTCAACTTCATGCCTAGGATCTCGAGCCGATCAGTTACAGGAACAGATGTACTCCGAAAAGTAGGAGTTAGGTCGAAACGACTCCTTTTTGCGGTAAAAGACACGCTTGTGTTTTGGTGTCATTAAAGGAGACCAGATTATCATCACCCCACTGGGCTTAAGAATTAAGGTCTAATTTGTCCGCTCTACCATGGCCTCTCCCAAGGAACGAAATTCTTCCCCGCTAGTTTTTTTTACGCTAGACAAGTATCTCTCTAAATCCGAACTGTAATCTGCGTACCCAACAATACAAGGCTGAAGCAGGTCATTGATGTGCAGCAAGAAAAAAGTTGCAGAGAGAACAGACCCCTGAGGAACTCCAGCAACAATAGCCATGAGGTCAGAGGAGCAGCCGTCAACGACTACTCGGATCGAACGTTCACTAAGGAAGTCTGATATCCAGCTACAAAAATCAGCTGGGATGCCATAAGCAGGAAGCTTGCTGAGTAGACTTACGTGCCAGACCCTGTCAAAGGCCTTCGGGATATCAAGCGATACAGCAAGTGCTTCGCCGTGTTTCTCGATGGCTTTGCCTCAGCAGTGCGTGACATACAAAAGAAGATCGCCAGTTGACCGTCCCCGGCGAAAGCCATATTGACGGTCACTGAGGAGATCATTGTCTTCAAGGTAGATCAGCAACTTACTGTACAGTACCCTTTCTATAACCTTGCTCAGAATGGTGGTAATGTCGATCGGTCGGCAATGAGCAGGGTCTGCACGGTCGCCCTTTTTCGGCAAAGCTTGTACATTCACAAGCTTCCAGGATTTTGGCGCCGTTCTTTTTCAAGAGAGAGGCGGAATAAGCATGTCAATACAGGAGACAGTTTAGGCGCACACCTTCGCTGGAATGCCATCAGGCCCGCTGGCCTTGTTCACGTTTAGACTGCACAATACTCTTCGGACCTGTTTAATGTGAACTGCGATATCCGGCATCGAAGAGTCACAACGAGGTACAGTTGGTGATTGCTTGGAGCTAGCGTTCAGATGTGGATTGCTAGCGAAGACGATGCAAATAAATTTGCTTTCTCACTTGCAGAGTGAGCCAGGTTTAAACATTAGTAGTATATATCGAGAAATTAGTATCTAATCAAGATTTATAATAATCTTACGGAGTATGCAATTTTCCGGTGACATATTATATTCATAAAACATAGCTAAGTATGAATATTTTGATAATGGTATCTGTTTATTCTATCTCCGCTCTATAATTTGAGATACAAATTATCGGCGGAGCTGACCATGTCTTTGCTTCTATTTCAGGATAAAAAAAGAAAAAAAGTAATTCTTATTAATACATGTTTATTTGAATGCAAAAAAAAATCATGTGCAGAGATCGGAACAGGTAGACTATATTTTCCTAATGTTCGTGGAAGTAAGTAACAGACAATGAAATAAAATACAAGTCCAATATTGACAAAATTATTATAAGTCCTAAAAGTTGCTTAAAATTTTGCAATATTGGACTTGTATTTTATTTCAAGTCTTAACTTAAATCTTATGACGTAAATCAGTCTGCAGTGTTGGACCAACCATCAGCGTATCATTTAGTGACACTCCTTTGTTGTACTTTTCAGAGGCGTTGAAAACAACACGCACTTTAGTTGTGGTCTTGTCATCCCTTCAACGTGTCGCCACCAGGGCGCGCCAAAATTCGGTTGTTTTATTTATACTCGACCTTACTGATACACACAATAAGATCAAGTTTAATGTATTAGCTGATCGTCCTCCGCGTCCGGGATTCAACATTGGTCCATCGAACCGGATAAAAAACCGTTTTTGAGTTCGTGCGCGGCCCGGTCCGCTTTGCCCGTATACTCGCAGTGGATCGCTGCAGCAAGAGTACTCGGTCCCCCGCATCGGCAGCGACAGCTTCGTCAAGTGTTGACGAGCTCTGCAGCAGCGGCAGGAAAGTGGTGACCAGAGGTCGCCACTTGCATCCAGATCAAACGGGAGGTGATCGCAAACATCACCCCCGCAGTTCAACGTGTCGTCACAAGAAGGACGTCATCACATCCAAGAGTTCGACGTGTCGCCACCAGGGCGCGCCAAAGTCATCGTGTTGTGTGAGTGAAGTGCAAATTGTGAGTACATTTTATTTTATAAACAAAGGAAATTTGAATTTTAGACTTTATTTCATCCAAGAGTTTAACTTAGACATTTGGTGAAGAATTTAGGACTTGTAGAATTTTAAGACTTAGAATATTTCCGCTTAGATTTTAATAACTTGTATTATGTGTGCATGTTAATTTAGGACTTGAATAGTTTCTTAAAAAACGACGGAACGGGGAACCTATGCCCGATTTCCGCCAGATTTAGTGTCATTTAAAACACTTGCAAAATTTTAAGCAACTTTTAGGACTTAGAATAATTTTGTCAATATTGGACTTGTATTTTATTTCAAGTCAGTTTTGTTACTGTACAAAACAAACATTGTTTTTAAGCACTCGTTAGTTTGTTTACATTAGTTTTGTTGATGTATTTTGAATTAATTCAACCTGTTTGTTTACATCAAGTTTAACTTCGTTTTTTTAAATTAATATATGCACTATTAAAGTGGGTTTATTTCATTGATTTTTTCGTTAATAACTGTCTCAAAGATGGAGGGATTAATTCACGTACTAAAAGGTTTACAAATTGTTATTAGTAAAGGATTAACAAATTTCAAAAAGAGTCCTA
>NDFZ01004942.1:201369-215855 GCA_002192655.3 Mamestra configurata | reverse complement strand
AAAAAAAAAACTCCAATCCAACTTCCAAAATAAAAACCTAATGGACGCGCCCGCGTGCGACACAGACCCTCTCTCGACGGCGCACAGCGCGGCACTGAGAGACCGGTAGACCGCTATGGTGCTAGACGCTATGCAAGCCGTAATAAAGTTGAATACCGCATGCGCTCTTTGATCGCGTTCGAGCTCGAAACTAAATGTCGTAAGTCTCAATTCTTATTTCGTTTATAACTGAAGTAATAATTGATCTAGAGAAAAAATATCTTGTGACTGGATAGTAAACTATATTTTCTTACTGTTAATATTTATTTTAGACATAAAGGCCAAGCAATCTTGAAAAAAAAAGGAATAATCTTTAAAAAAGACATGATTTTTGAATTAAAAATGAATCGAGTGAAAATGTTACAATTACGTAACTGTCTTGTACATGGAAAGAAAAAGATCCAATAAATCATATACTAAAGTTCCATTTTGATAGTATGTGTGACTGTTTCTGAATATTAATGCAAATTAACATAAAATTTAGGGAGCCTCCTCTTAACTACGGAACCCTAAAAACCAGCATATAACTTATTAACCAATCCCGACCCACACACTAAAATTCAAACAATACTACCCAATAGCCTAGCTCCTAAACCGAAACACTATTCAGCCTCCAATGCACTTCGATATTGCATAGCAGACTCTTGAACTACCCTTAAATCAGCCGACACATTTGACCAAAATTTATTGGTAGAGGATACTCTAAAATGTCGTCAAAATTCATGTGATATATATAACTTTTGTTCAATCAAAGACGACTTCGTAAAAGTAGAGGCACGATGATGAGAATAAATTCATTTATCATACTCTGTGATTATTATACTCATCAAATGACGTTCCAATTTCTTCGTACACTTTATCCTATCCTATCTACAATCCAAACCGTTTTACAGTTTAAAATCTGCCGTTTTTAAAAAGTTGGTGACAACTAATGTAGTTGAAAACTCCACTCCATTCATCACAGTTATACGGCAAATAGTGGCATGATACAAGCTGACAGTAACAAAGAACCAATAGAACCTCCAACATATTAAACTAACTCAATACGAATTATACTACCCAATAGCCTAAGCTACTAAAGCGAAACACTAAACAGCCTCCGATGCACTTCGATATTGCATCGCAAAGGCTCTCGAACTATAAAGCAGTAGACACATTCGGCCACAATTGGCAGAAGAAGCAGACGGGTCTGGTTGGAGCAATGCCAGATCGTCAGAACGTCAGACCAGAACAGTACTTTGCTACTAATTGCATGCTGGCTGTACGTTAATTTATTTTGGATGGGCGATTCTGGATTTTTGTAAGTTGGCTCAAAGTCGAAGCCATAATTGCATTGAAGATGATGGTGTACATAAATTAATTAGCGTAATGATACATTTTGCCATGAGTTGGCGTGCAAATATTAAAATACAAGATGTAATCACGCAACACAGAATTAAATAACAGACTTGAACATGAGTTTACTTCAAAATAGGTATGTATGTTTGTCTTTATGAATGTTTGTTTCTTTTCGAAAAGGTTACAAATGTCATTAAGCAATAAAAAACGGCATGATTTCACCATAATCATAAAAGTGAATAGTTTACTTCTATTCAAGCGTGCTTCATCGTCGACCACATAATCTTCTTACGCGGTCGACCCGCTATAATAATAAAAAAACAATCACGAAAATAGTAAAAAATACTAAACAATTCAGTGTAATATTTATTTTTTAAGTCGGGCACTTATCAAAGGTACGGTGCATACCTTTTCAACAAAACAGAATACTAAGTATAAGAAGTAAAATCGCGCACAGATAACAATAGAATACGAAATGGAACGATAAATTGAAGACAAACTTACAGATAATGTTACCAAAAAGTTTCTCAAAAACAAATTGAATATTGTTTTCAAATAGCTCTATATTTATGTGGGGTTTTCTCAGACATAAGAACATCAAACATTATTCAAGTATCCGAAAATTATTTGCTTGCTTCTAGCACTTTATCTAAAACGTAACGATCAATATTCGTTTGTTTGCTCGTATTTAATGCGCTGGCATACCGTTTTTCCAATTGCGATAAAACTTTGTCAACTTATTGCTTGCACTTGCGTAGGTACCTATAAATTATCTGTGTTTTCAGGCGTAGTACAAGGGCAGCAACGGGCCGGGTACCAGCTTGTTTTTTTTTTAAACTTAGCCATCCACATCTTCATATTATCATTTTTCTAACTTATTACACCAATATATTCATATAAATAATGGGTAATTGTTTTTTTAAACATTGTTATTGCAAGTTTAACTATCCGCTATATTCTATTTTATCAACACCAAACGCCAAAAGAACTCTGTCTGCTTTTCCCTTATTACGCCTCAACGGCTGAACTTGGATACTTTTTAGCCCGGTAGTATGTTCCCTTGGATAATAAAACTCTTTTCACGCGACCGAAGCCGCGGGCAGGAGCTAGTTACAAATAAACAGACATCTTAAGTGCGAGAACCACAACTCTCTGCAATGTATTCTACATGAAAATAAAGCTTTACGCTTAAATATAATAATCTGTAGCGTGTCATTGAGACCTAATAATAATCTAAACAAAATCGTAGTATATCTTTATTACAACTCCTCTTACCCACAATGTTGCAATACCCTCTATTTGTCTTCAAACGTCAGTGCAATCCGCGCATGTGAAGCTATGCATCGAAGTTCCTTAATTTATTGAACTTAGCTCACAACTTAATGCCACAGCCCAGTCATAAAGTACGCTAAGAGCACAAGTTGCATCGTAGATTCGTGGTCAAACATCTAACTTCGGAACTTAGATCTGCTTATTTTGCTCAATAGTGCGGGTTGGGTGAATGTTGTTCATGAAAATACCTTATTGATTTAAAGAGAACGCTGCAGTTCAGACCTCACTTGTTTTCAAAGTAAATTGTTTGTAAGTCAACATTCTGACTGATGTTATCAGTCAGCATAATGACTGTTAACTAAGGTGAAGTGAGCTGTCAATCTCTATGGATTGACAGCTCACTTCACCGAATGTTTTAAGGTTAATCTTTTATAAAATGGTATGTACACCAGCCGGTCTATTTTATAAATATCTCAGTGTGAACTTAAGTGGAGCAAGCTTTAAGTGAACTGTCATTACCCCTCGATTGGCTGGACTGACAGCTCACTTCAGCTAAGTTTCCACAGTGAGACTCTTACAGAAAAGCACACCAGGTTTGTTCTACCTAACATAATTTCTACCCTACGAAAAAGCAACGTTGCATGACATGAGATTTTTAAAATAAATTTAAACATACACCCCTTAGACGAGCAATTTGTTGGTGAAATTGAGTGTTAAAAACTAATCTTCTAGCTGATGGACGCTAACTTACTTGGTTTTTCATTTTACTTGACATATAATATATTTATATCTTAATACTTGAGGCCCAAAAATACGCTCCAGGGGACCTAGAAATCCTTATGGAAAAAGTCATGCGTGGACATTCATAAAAAATATAAACGTCTTAAGAACCTCTTTCTCTTCCTTTTTCGTCGTAAATAATAAGAAATATTCACACGAACCTTCAAACAAAACTCCCCTACTATTGAACTAACAACATCTTTCATACCTCCCTACCCTATCCTTTACAAGTCTATCAAAACTGTCATGTTGCCTCCGTGTTCCATGTTACATACAGGAGCAATGCCGGACAATGTCGCCACAAACACCAACGCACGAGTAAATTGTCCGTGAAACATCAATGCGACTGCGATCGATGTGGAATACAGAGTAGTGTGAATGCACAGGCGGCGAGTGAATGAGAAGAGTTTGATGCAGCAAGTGAGTGCCTTGAGTGCCATGAGCCTTCAGAAAGGCTTTGTGAAAACTTATGCATCGAGTGAGTTGAGACAGATGAATGAAGGACATTTTTATGAAAAGCACGCACTGATATAGGTAACGTTTGATATAAATTTGTGATTGATTTTTAGTGACATATCACGTCATTCATTAGTTAAATATTATTTTGCCTCCAATGTTTTTTTATGACGACTTTATTAAGCTGGAAAGCTTTATTCATGTCTTCGTGAACTGTGGTAATACTGACTGTAATAGTGCCCACATATGTGCTTCCCAAATTCTGACAACAAAGCTATCATGAAACCTTTCATGTCCCGTCCGACCCTCAAAGCCATCACAATGTGCACAAACATACAACTAAATTGTACGTAAAACATAAATGCGCTCATATCGATACGACAGTCATAGAGTAGTGTAGCACAGATGCAACGAATGAACGACACAAGAGTCCAAGATGAATGTGAATATCGTGAATGCAATGTATCTAGGTCTTGAATGAAAGATAGTGAATGGGTCGTCTTTAGGAAGAGCTCTATTTAAATTTTCCATTTTGTGTAGGTTTGAGTGAAGTTAAAGAATGAAAGAACGACGATGAATGATGAATGTTGTGTAATTAGTGCAGAAAATGAAGGTTTAAAGTGTTCTTCTTTATTTTAAATTACCAAATATGTAAAAAAAGTACAAAAATACTACTACTAATATAATTCTTCACATTTTATTTTCGTTTTAGGTGAGTACAGTCAGCAACACAAATCGCTTAACGCTGCTACTTTTGCACATCATTTAAATTGACACAAAATTATGCGAAGTTTAGTGTTCCGTTTATTTTAATTTTACTTCTCTATCAATTAAAATAAAATACTTTGCTCAATAATTAAGATTTAGGAAACCGGAGTGTTAATCGTGTTTTTTTTTTTGCTGACTATACATAATATATTAATAATAATATACCTAAATCCTAAATCCTGTAAGAACCCAATAATATATAACAACATAATATCCAATTGTATCCAAAACACACAATTCACGAGAAAAAAAGATCGCAACAACATTTTCGACAGAAATATTTTAAATCGTATTACATACCCACAAGGTTTTTATCATAAAATATGTAAATATTAAAAGCACCCAAATAATCCCGACGTTGTGTTGATCCCCTAAAGCAGTACAGTAAAGTAAGATATTTTACTAGACGCGTCTTTTATAGAAAGGTTTTCTGATCAAATATTCAAAAGGGGGATTTTCATGGCGAAAAAAAGTTCAAATATTTACGGCGATCGAGTTAAAAAGGTTTCTGTTTACTTTAAAAATCTTCTTTTTGAAAATGATTGTGTAAAACGGACTTTTAAATAAGATAAAGTTTGTTCGAACGTTTTTGTAATTAAGATCTTTCAAAAAGCTTCTAATCTTCACAAATAGGACGGTAAAAGCAATAAATAAACGAGACGTACTAAAATCCAATTAGGGCCCAAACTAAAATCGTAGGATTTGATTTAGCAATCGTCTAATTAGCCGAGCGTAAAATAACGTACAAATAGACAACGAAATAGTATTGGTATTTACAAAATAAAAATCGACGCGTATCTACTAGTTGCTAGCTGCCCCATAAGACGTAAACAGACGCGCATAAAATAACGGACCCAAAACCTGTAAAATCCTATATTTATGCGTTCAGCCAATCACGATGCACTTAACACGTCTATACACCCCACTACTTGCACCCAAGAGTCCATTATCTTACATCACCCCGAAAAATCTGTCCCTGATTTACTGACGTCTTTTGAGAATACCATAAAACAGGCCCATGTCACGGACAGCCGACGAAATCGACTGGTAACGCTATACAAATATTTGGCGAGGCCAATGTTCCGAACATTTCAATAGATTTATGAAGCGCTATATTGACGCTGAGTGGTGATAAACCTCTTTGATGGTTATGCGTTCCTGGTAGATGCAGTTAGTCGGACTTGGCAGAAATATTTTTGTTTTATGGTTGGTTATATCTCTATATACTACGTCTATATATCTCGTCTATATATTACGTCTTTTATAATGCGCACAGCAAAGGAGTGGAACTCTCTGCCTGCGTCTGTGTTTCCGAACGCGTACAACCCTAAACTCTTCAAAATTAGAGTGAACAGGCTTCTTCTGGGTAAGCTCGCTCCATCGTCGACTTTGTCTCTGTCATCTATGACCTAGACTAGAGTCAAGAGCAAACCCATATTAAATAAAAAAAAATATATATATACATATGTTAAGGAGGTGTTTAGGAAGTCTTCCCAGATGACGAGTCAAATCTTGTATACCTAAACCCTTTAAAGTTTTTAACACACAACTTGAATTCTTGAAGCGATGTGGATGATTTTTTCGATTTCTAGTTAGTTTTTCCCCTCCCCTTTTTATCGCTTCTCCATTTACAGATATTGTTTATTATCTTGCATATACTACTTATGTAATGAGTCTATATGTTGTGTTGTATCTGTAAATAAAAACTCTGTCCTACTTGAATTGGTTGGCCTGTTGGTCGAGTGGTTAGTGACCCTGACTGCTTAGCCGGAGGTCGTGGGTTCGATTCCCACCCAGGACAAATCTTTGTGTGATGAGCATGATCATTTGTTCTGTGTCTGGGTGTAGTATGTCTATAATATGTATGTATTTAGAAAAGGGGAATTATAAAACGAGCGATTAAAAAAAAGCCTTGCGACTGATGATGACGTATGACGATGTATTAATAACTTGAGCGGTATGAATTTGAGTAAGCGAAAAATTAACTAAACTAACGACGAATATTGATTAATAATAAAATCCAGAACGAGCTTACAAAAAGTGGATTGTGATAAATCCATTTCATATATTAAAATTTTATCCGAGCGACTACATTACTAAGTGAACGACTGGAAATACAGAGAGGGCAACTTCAATATTAAGATAGAATCGATTTTTCTAAGTGAGGTTATACATAACGTACTACTAAAAAGTTCACTTTGAGCAAAGTTTTGTAAGCTGCTTTATTAATGATTATTGGTTCCTGATATTCTATTTGAGGGCTTATGTTTTTTATTTTGATACGTTTTTTAATGAAAACTACAGATTGTTAAATGCGCGCGAATTCAAATGGGGGCGGGGCGACGAATCGTTGCTGTCAGGTGAGTTGGGCTGCGGACCAATAGCGTTGCGTGTTTACCATTGCCATGCGCTCGCACCACTGGTTAGGTTAGGTTAGGTTTATTTTATTTTTGTTCATTTGATTTAAGTAACTGCATACTACTTTAGTTTTTACGGAGTATGTTTTATTTAATTACCCTTAAATTTCAATAATAAAATTTCTTAGCTAATAGAATAGTGTTTCTTCAAATAGTTATTTCATATTATTTTTTTTTTAATGTGAGCTCCTTATACTCTGCTCATTAGTGTATTTTTCAAAGTGGTTTTTGTATTCGAAACACTTCATTTAAGATAAAATGCCGCTCAGTATAAAAAATACATTTGCCAAATATTGAAAAAAATGCAGGACGTAACGTTGACACTCAAACAAATATTAAGTCGCTCAAATATTATGAAGCTGCTCATTTTGTATTTTAAGTAACTCAAATTAATGTTTGTAAGATACTGTTCTGTTGATTTTTCGTCACTTACAGTCAGTCGCTCACTTAGTAATTATATAACCCAAATTAATTAATTTTGAAACTTAAAATTGTAATTTACAGTCACTCGTTTTATTGCTACCCTTTAGAAAATATATAAGTACCTATGTTTATCAGTTGTCTGGTTGCCATAGCATAGGCTCTGCCTAGTTTGGGATCGGATGACCGTGTGTGAGTTGTCCCAGAATATATATTATATTATATTAATTCTGGCAAAAACTATCGAGACCGAATCGTGAGCAAATATTTTCAAATATTCAGCGTATGTTTCAATACTCAAAACAAATATTCCCCAGAACTATTCAAAATCCGCTGCAAAACTACATATTCTGGGAAAACCGAATCAAACATTGAAGTGCAGTCGTTTATCTTTGCCCTCTATTCCTGCAGCCGATATAATATATGGATAGATTTGTTCGATTTATTCGAGTTATATTGACGTAAACGAATTGTGATACCATACCCATACCGGTCTGCCGGTCGATTCGGTAAACATGTCGAAGTGAAGGCTTGGGTGAAGTGATCACGAGGTGAGCTGTCAATCCATATAATCAAGATGGAATGACAGCTCACTTTGTAATCACTTCGACATGTTTACAGAATCGACAGGCTGGTGTGGTCCTAGGGGGGAGGGGTCGTAAGGGTCATCCCCTCAAGTAGTACAATAGTAGTAGTAGTAATAATAAACCTCCTCGTCGTGTAAACAATAAAATAAGTGTCAAATCGATCACGAGCTAGTCCGTAGTCCAAATTGCACCTGACTGATTTTCGGGTGAAACAACCCTGAAGACGAGCCCCTTTGTTTTATAATTTTGTAGTTTAATTTCCTCTTATGTTTGTGCAATAAACCCTAACTTTCTCGACTTGAGTGACCTATTAATATGACCCGCCCCCCAGATTTTGGCTGCAACCGCGCACAAATAAATAAGACTAGGACATAACAGACAGAAGCCGATTAGATCAGCCCAAGGCGGCACGTACTATATTGGATAAACGTCAAACCTGACGTATGGCTTGCGTACAATGCTGCGTCTTCCGATACGTAACGTCTGGGATAAGTTAACGGGCAGATTGTAATCGATTCAATCGGTTTCGAATCGATTATTGATTTGTCTTAATTATGAGTTTTGATAGCGATTAAGTTAAGCCAAAATTGATGGTGACACTGCAAAAGCAAAATAATGCTAAAAACCAACAAAAGTAAAAAAAAAATATTTTAATAAAAAATCGTAACTATACTGTTGATCGTTCAGGAGTTGTTTTGTCTGGAACAAATCCTAATTCAACATGGAGACTCAGATTATAACTATCATAAAATTATAATTGTCATCCGAACTGAACCAAAATTTAAAATAAAATGGTGTAAGATAAGCAGAAGTGGTTCAAAAGCTATCAGGACAAACTAACAATCACTGCAAGTCAAAGCTTGTGATAATATTCAATGTTTGTTAGAAATCCGTAATCCTACCAACAAACAAACGGCCATCATCAATTCATTTGACAAACGAAGTTATTCGTCCATGTTAACCAGATAAATGTGGCTGTATACGAGTCAGCCCTAGCCTAGCAGTAAAATTATTTTTTGTTAAAAGTCCATTAATAGAACAATGTTTCCAATTTCAAAACGTATTCAAATGGGCCTGCGTTCTAATATTTGAATTTCTGAAACAAAACCAATATCAACTGGTTTTCACAGAACATAACGTGCTAACTAGACTTTAATAACTGTTTTAAGTTCTAACAATGCAATTTTGAATGTTCTAGTGTTATTAGATTTAGTTGCTATTTCGAGAACATGTGGAAATCTGGTTAGAGAACATAAATTCAGAAGTAAATTGTTTTAATTAGTTCGCATGAATTTTGTTCTCCGTTGTGACATTCATTTGTGGAATGATAAATGTACACTGTGATAAAATAGTTTTCTAACTTTACAAAAACATTTTCCTGCCAGCGGCTTCGCCAGCGTAAATGGCAAAAAGTATTCAAGCGATCCCACTTCAGGGATGAAAGTATCTGATATCCAATTCTAGGACAAGGTCTACTTATTTGCCAAGTTTCATCCATATGCGTTCAGCCGTTAAGCCCTGAAAAGGTAATAAGCAGATCGACAAACATAGTTACTCTCGCATCTATAATTTCAGTATGGTTAGTATGGATACTATCATTAATACTGTTATGCCTGTTTGATCTATGAACACAGTAAAGAACGTCCTATGAATAAAAGATATGGGCAAAACCTGATAAATGCGTATAAATCTGATAGTTCGTACACGTCGAAAGCAAATGTATGGTTTGACGCATAATATCACACCAAGGTCCTAGATTACACTTACGGTCAAACTCAAGTACCCGTTTGCCCGAAGGTCACAATTGACAACATCTAATTAAGAAGAGACATGTCCAAGAACTTTCGGAGCAAACTGTTTACTTAACATTATTAGGCGGTTACTAAAGTTAGACTACGAAGGTATTAAGTTGTTATGCCGTAAATATGTTTACACAAGGTCTAGGCTCAGCCTAAATTAACTCATGAGAACTTAGTTTCATCTGTCCAAGTTCTGCACTAACTTTAGCTGAAGACGTTTATTTCTGATTTTTGATTTCTTACTTTAATATAATCATTTTTTTTTCTCCTTGCAAGCCAATACGTTGGATCAAACGGAAAAAAAAACCGAGCACAAGGGCAAAACCTAACCACATTTCGGGCAAAACTGGCCCACTTTTAGAGCCAACGGGCAAAACTTGCCTGCTTTTAGAGCTAGCAGGTATTTGCTCTAAAACACAATCATCTCTAACTTAAGCCATGCCTGTTTCCATGAGTACAGTGACATTAAGGCAACGTGATTATGTCGGTCATGTAATACATTAGCCATTCTCGATTCTTCATTGTCTCGACAATTATAAATTAAAAAAAAACTCTTTACTACAGCCATGACTTTGGTCTCTTCGTTTTACTTTATCGTCATATTAGGCAAAGTGATACTTTTAGAGGCAACAGCAAAACTTGCCTGGTTTTAGAGCGACCGGGCAAAATTTGCCCACTTTTAGAACAAACGGGTAAATAGCGTATACGTTCTCCGCTAACTTAAGCCACACCGTTTCCCATCAGTACTGTGACAATTAGGCAACGTTATTATGTCGGTCATGTAACACATTAGCCACTCTCGATTCCCCATTGGCTCGACAATTACTATTCGAAACGTAAACAGAATCGACTAATGGAAACACTAATCGAGTTGTTTATTGTTAGCTGCGTTCGTGTTTTGTTTTCTATGCTTTTAGTGAACATTGGAATGCATTGTTTTTATTTTGAGCTTTGTATTGGTAAGCTAGTTAAAATAAATTCTAAAATAGAAACGATGTTGATGAAGTTGGATCAAAGGTAAAATAAGTATACCTTTTTAAAGTAAAATATACCTTTGGAAGGGAAGTTACTTATACAACAGGAAGTACAGTTAGAGTCGGTTTCTGTATTGTAGTTAAAAAATAGTTTGACAAATACTGAACTTCAAATTCTAAATTCAGTCATCGGGGATTAGACAGTTGAATATATTTAGGCTCAGAAATCGGAAACCACCCAGTTTTTAGAATGATTTAGTTCATGTGTCAAATCATCAAACGCGCGTCAGCTGCTGTAATTTATTTAATGAAGTTTTAACAATCTTACCAATCAAATCACTTGACTTGAGTTAAGTTTGTGATACGTCTATAATCTATTTCTAGAAACCGGGTGAACTTCAACAGATTTGGTAATTGGTGACTTGGTAAAAATTCAACAGATTTGATAATTCGTGACTTGGTAAAAATTCAACAAATGTGGTAATTGGTGACTTGGTGAAAATTCAACAGATTTGGTAATTCGTGACTTGGTAAAAATTCAACAGATTTGGTAATTGGTGATTTGGCAAAAAAATCAACATATTTGGTAATTGGTGACTTGGTAAAAATTCAACAGATTTGGTAATTGGTGACTTGACAAAAATTCAACAGATTTGGTAATTGGTGATTTGGCAAAAAATCAACATATTTGGTAAATGGTGACTTGGCAAAAATTCAACAGATGTGGTAATTGGTGACTTGGCAAAAAATCAACATATTTGGTAATTGGTGACTTGGTGAAAATTCAACAGATTTGGTAATTGGTGACTTGGCAAAAAATCATCAGATTTGATAATTGGTCACTTGGTAAAAATTCAACAGATTTGGCAACACTGAATTTTCAATCCAAACACCATTGATGCCAAATGTGTAATCAACATTTAAACTAAAACTCAGTACCAACCCAAAAAAAACGCAACCAACCAAATTGAATTCGGATCTAATCAACGTTACAAGCAAGTATCTCTCCAACCGCTCCGTTTACGTACCATCCTAACTGGATCCGATTAACATCGTATACCGTCCGTCTGTCCGGCATTATACCCGGACTTGTCCCTATTTTCAATTGGCCAAAGCCGGACGGTTCCATCCAATGTGAAAAAGCGAGTAAATCGTGTAAACTAGGGAAAGGTTTCCGATGTAACGCTTTGGATAAAAAGGCAGACAGTCAAAGCTGTGTTTTGTATAGGGATTTGGTTTAAGCTGGTATCTGTGAAGAAGAATTTCTTAGTATCAGATGGGTTGGTTTGTTATTGGATTGCCAGTGGATGTTACGAAGTGAATCTTTCCTCATATAGAGTTGGTTAGAATGAACATTCATTCTAACCAACGTTATGGATTTGCTTCGGAGCGCAATGCTTTAAATAATGTGGTCACAAGTCTGTCTAACGGCCGGTTTCGATAACGTATCTAACTTTAACCAACTGTCAAATTAGCAACCAACAATGGCTGTGACGTCGTGTTTGCCTTTCAAACATGACGTTTCTGTTAACCGGCCGTAAGAGTAGTGTAACTGTATGGTGTGCATTAAAGTACATTTTTCATACTATCTTATCTATTTATCTGACTGGGAATTAAAAAACTGCCTTTCTGATAAATTCAAGCCCAATTTAGTCTTTAAAAAACTGTAACTACCGTTGCTCTAAATCTATCCGAATTTCCCCTAGATTCAAAGAGTATTTCCCCAACTAATCTCATTCTCGATTCAAAGAAAAATGTCTAACAAAATCCTCTTTGTCCGAGCATAATCCCTCATAGTTGCAGACAATGGTATTAAAAATATTGAATGTCATCCGAAGAGAATTAAATTGAGAACAAAAAAATATATCTTATCCACCGCTAGGAAGAGTAGGAAAAGTAATTTACTTTACTGGAAGCGTTGTACTGTCAGCGAAATAGGTCAGTATTACACGTTCTTTGAATTGCCGTACTAACTTAAAAACCCGGGTTTTAATTTGTGTAAAATATTCCGGTACAACTATACCGGATTTTTGTTGTGCTGGGAAAATATTTGAGTATTTTGCGCTTCGTCGACGAGTGAATGTGGAAAGGTGGCATGTTAGTTAAATTAATCTGTGGGTTTTAAAAGTATTGCAATAACAGTGAATCAAATTAAAACAACTTGGTACTTACATAATGTTTTGTTTAATTGACGACACGGTTGGTGTAGTGGTTGAGCGATTGACTGCTGCGCAGCGTGTCGCGGATTCGATCCCCGCACGGAACAAATGTTTGTATGGCCTTCAGATAGTTTTACCGGGTCTGGCTGGTTGTGTTTGTGAGTTTATATGTTTGTACCCACGATACAGGAGAAATTCTAAGTGTGGGGCAAAGCTTTTTAAAAAGAAAACAAAAAAACAAATTTCTTAAACAATTTCATGTTTAAAAGTTCTTAAAGTGCTCTTTGACGCCTTAGATTTCTGCCTGTAATGTTATTCATGGATACTACAATAAAAAACTCGAAAATCACTTTACATGAACTTTAGGTATTTCTTGGAAAACGGGCGTGTCATGTGTTTTTTATTATTATTGAGAGACGTTTAAGCACTATCTCATCTTAGGGGAAGAGATGACGTGGTCAACGATGGAGCATGTTTGCCTAGAAGTAACCCATCCACTGTAGACTTTATAAATCCCCGATTTATGGATATGTAGTACTAATGTTTTGTAAATTTAATATGTCTAGAAATGGTGCTTTCATCTGGAAATAAAAATAATATTGTAATGAGTACCAATGGTTCAATATGTCGGTGTCTACAGTTACTAGCAGTACTTTATGATGATAAATATGTGGTATCATTTATCATCATAAAGTACTACTTCAGTCTGGACGTCAATAGGCTTAATCAAGTTTTCATCTATTTTTTTTTATAAGTTGAAATCTTCTTTAGGCGCATTGAGCACTTTTTGGGTGAACAAAAATCATGGATCTCGCATCATCGTCACCGAACGCTTTCCATGAGCTATATGTGTACTGTGTATGTATGTGTACTTTTGGGTGAACAAAAATCATGGAACTCGCGTCATCGTCACCGAACGCTTTCCAAATTCAAAAATAATAATCTAATAGCTCGACGAAACAATTCACAAGTTACTTAGTTTTCACTCCTATCGGCAGTCCCCAAAGACTGCCCAGCATGTTTTTTTATATGAGATGGTATTGCTCTTTACCAGAGGTGACAGAGACAAAGTCGACGATGAACAGCGGAATCCGAACAAGGAGACGTGTGACAAGGATGGCTTCATCATGGTGGAGAGGAAAAAGAAAAAGAAGCCATCTTGTCGGAACCAGTGCGGCACCGCGCTGGCAGGACCAAACATGCTGCTGCGTCCAGCAACACCTACGACGCAGCTGTACGTGTCCCGGCTACATCACTCCACGAAGGTTGACCACAACACAAACTTCAAGTCGTTTGTGGTGCGGGTTCCAACTCATCAGCTCGAGGTATTCCTCAAAGAAGAGTTTTGGCCGAAGGGTGTCGTTTATCGACGTTTCCGCGGCCAGCTGCGCGACACCAGTCAGCGAAACACGACGCCGTCATTTCGTGTGCAATAGTTAAATAAGTTTTATTAATATGTATTAGTTTATTATTGTTT